>NGKJ01000043.1:52855-73450 GCA_002162495.1 Myriosclerotinia curreyana | reverse complement strand
CTTCCCCCTCCCCCATCTCCCAACTCCCCCAAATAAACCACTAACACCCCTCTCAAAGATGACCATAGCCATCGGCGACGAAATCCGCGACTCCTCCGCCCTAGCCGAAAAAATGAATGATAATTTCGAAGGCGCCAGAGTACGCATCAGAGGAACCATGAATCGAATGATGATTATGAGTCAAAAGACAGGCGTTAGTTGGAAGATTTGGTTGTTATTTTTTGCGGCGGTGTTTGGGCTATTTTTTTGGGTGTGGGTTTTTTGATTGGGGGGAGGAAGGGAAGGGAGGGGGAAGGGGATGGAGAAGCGAAAAGGAAGGGGGAGGGATTGAAATGACAGGACAGGACAGGAGGGACGGATTGTACAAATTATGAATCTACCTACATAATGCGCACTCGACCACAACTATACTACCTCCGCCATTCTCACGCCACGATACTCAAAAAAAGAATACGAAAACAACCAAAGGAAGAAAATACAGCATCTATATTGCATGATATGGCCCAGGCCGGGTATGGCGTCACAGGGGAGCCAAATTTTATTTTTCTAGACATCAACGTTTCTATAGCACTTTTTACTGGAGCGCTTTGCTTCCAGATACAAAAGTATCTGGGGGAGGAGATTAATGCATATTCATTCTTGATCATTTTTTGGCTTTTGATTTTATGGGTTTATGGATTGTAATGTTTGTTATTGAGTCTGGTGTTGAAGTATCTAGTAGGATCGTCTATGTTTTTAGATGAGGAAATAGGGGGGTTTTGCTGGTCACTAGTTTTCGTCACTAGTTGTCGTCACTGGTAGCTGTGACTAGTAGTCACTGACTCCCTTGCTAATTGATCTTTATGACGGAGATGATGAATGGGAATGAAGGTGTCTGTCATATATATTGCATATTGCATATAGTTAGGGCTAGGAAATGCTATAGCTACTTGGTAGCTGGATGCCTATTAGAACATAGAGGGTATTAAAATCCACTTCCCCTTTCCCTTGCCCTTGCCCTTTCTCTCTCATCTCAACATTTCCCCTTCCCAATTTTATATCTCACCCCAAAATCCCTTAATAGATTAGGTAGGTAGTTAATACAACCGAATCCCTGAAATTCTTCTCATGCCATTTTATAGTACCGGTGTGTTCAATAGTCCGGACTGCAGTCCGACAATAAGAGACTCTGGGATATTGAAATCATTTTAGTCAAATTGATTAACTCATTCAAGGGGGTTTTGTGTTGCTGTAGTGGTTGGGAAGAGGGTTCTTGTGGGAGGGAAAGGGGGGGAAAGGGGGTTGATGTTTGATACCTGGTGCTTGAGCAATCATTCCTGTATAATTGAGATTGAAGATTGAAGATTTGAACTTTGAACTTTGAGCTTCGTATCTTGTATTTTGCATCATGTATCTTATATCAACCAGGACTCCGAGGGAATCGGGAGCTAAAGAGAAGAGAGGAGTTGATTGTTCAAGGCCAAGATGTTATTTGAAGGTTAATCTAAGCAGCATGTTACTAGGTATGTATTTATTTAAAATTTAAGAGAAGAAGAATAATCAAAAGGTAAAGAGAAGCGAGTACTTGATATTGATATTAAGAAATTACTTGTAGGCTATTAATGAATAGATCGAGTAGATAAATAGACAGATAAATAACACACCCACAACTTTCAACTCACAACTCCATGACCTTAAAAAGAGCCAAAGCAAGCAATACAGAACTAAAGATCGTTGAGAGAAGACTATCAAAGGTGAAGAAATAGAAAGGTATAAGAATACTCATACACTAACCAACATACGACAAATAAACATACCATACCAAACCACCTCACTCCCTTCGCTTCGGTACAAGATAAAAGGAGTAAGTAAGTACACTATAAAATAAATCTATGAAATCATAAGAATACCTAGCATCTCTAAAAAAGTCACACCCACACCCACACCCACACCCACGCTCTCCCTTTCCCGGTGAGCTTTCCGCATATAAGGACTACTAGGTATATAACTATATAACTTCCCAAGTAGGGCCCTGTGAGCCCTTCTTTCATTTATCGGAACCCCCCCCTCCGAAAACTTTCTCCTACCAATACCAAGTGCTTTCTAAGACGAGAGGATGGAAAATAGGAAAATATCTACCCAGCTCTAGGTCGGTATTTGGGATATGCAATAGAAGAATGATTAGGCTTGGTTTTACTCGAGTAGATGAAGAAGGGATAAATTATCATAGAGTCTTACGAAGGTATTGTGATTAAGAGAACTCGAGGGGAAAGATGCTGGGATTGAATGATGATTGATTCTGCTTTATTGTTTTATTGCAACACACCAACAATACTACGACTTGTGAGCGAATTCATCATATAAGATTACTGCATTGCTGACGAGGACAAAAATATATTTGGGTATCATAAGAAAAACAATTGCCTGAAACTCCGCAGCTGCCCTCCCAGTACTTTATCATTCCTTTGAGAAGAAATTTTTTTCAAAACTATTTGCTGCCCATCCTGTACATCATAGCCCATGTTCCTTCTGGGTACACAGCTTTGAATCCTATGAACCATTTGTTACCCTGCCCCTGATGTAGCACATAGTCGTAACCCCCTTCATAAAAAAATACATTGTGCCCACCTTTGACAATTTCATATTACTGAAGCCCTCACCTGAGCGAACCCATTTCATCTTCCCTAATTAACACTCCGCGAACCACTAAGTTTGGACCTTCCTCCCAAAAAGTATAATCATAGCCACTAACAAGTCATGAATGGTATCATCTTGCTCCTCCAGGACTACTATATAACACACTACTATCGTGCGATATAAGATTAGAAAGATCCATCGAGTTTTGAGTACCATCACTCCTAACCATACTGGCACCATGACCTCCATGATTTCCACGAGGGAGGCTTTCAGTTTCACTTTCCTCCTCGCTGCTATCCAATTCATCTTCTGTATCTGTATGTTCGTATCCTTCATCGGCTTCTGGTATATCATCGTCAAGGTCAACTTCCATGTCTCCACCCCGGTTATCGCCCCCATTCTCATGAATTAGATCTTCTTCTTGTAGCATTTGCGATTGGTCTTCGTCCGCAATTGTGGATCCGCCATCGTCTTCGAACATCGACCCTCTAGGCTGTCTGCCGTGTACCATAGCATCTCTGTATGCGTCATCTGGAATACGTGAGGCTAGAAGTTCTCTAGGAATTTCCTCAATGTCGTTTTCCTCATCTTCATCATCATCTTCATCTTCCTCACTGGCATCCTCCGAGCTACTGGGGTCAGTATGTCCCATTCCAGTTTCATCCGCATCAGGGATTTCGTCATCAAGATCTACCATGCCTTCCATCTCCCCCTCCATATCATCACCTGGTATCATGGCCTCCGTCTCAGCCTCTTCCGCCTCGGCAAGTTCTTGTGCCAATTGTTCTCGTCTCAAAGCTTCTTGATGTTCTTCCATTTCCCTTTTCTCCTCCCTCAATTGATGTAACGACTTTGATACTCCAGGAGGTTTAATCCAAGAACTTCCCCAATTCTGTACATTCTGTTTCCTTCTCTCAATGTATTCCTCATCCAAGCGCAGTCGTGCTAGAGGAGTTCTATTGCTGGCTTGTTGACGACGTGAACCATGATTTTGGTTTGACGTAGCATGAGGGGCGGAATGATCGAATGAAGTCACTGTGGGCTCAATGTGCTGTGGAGGATTGCTATGGGATGATGTGTACCAGAGATTGTAGGACTATGAGACGTAAATTAGCTATATTGTTCCATGTAAATAATGCGGATGGGACCATGTACGCACATCAGTCGGAGCAAGATTTGGAAGTGAAAACATTTTGGTGATGACTCCCGACTTGGTAAAGATTCTCACGGCGATGACTGTTATTCTTCGTAGGTAACTTGTGCTTTGTGAAGATACAATGCTGGCGTTCGTGGTATTGCCGTACGAAAACCGAGAGCCTCTTTACTTTTAGCCTAGGCACGCTACATAATGTAATCAGCCTTGCAGAATTTGTTCAGCCTTGCAAATATAACTCAGCCTCGTCTGGACGAATCACTTCTAATCCGTTGAATTGATGCTCTCCTTCAAAGACAACCTTGCTTTCATTTACTCAATCATTTATTAATATTAATGCGAATGGCTGTTCATTTCATAGAACGTTACTTGTCACACTCTATGAGCACCTCGAAAAATCATACTTTGCTCCTCGGATTTGTTTTATCAGCAATGCCAGAAGGAGAAGTTCTTCTAGTTGTGTGTATTTTCTCATATTTGTACTTTCCGTTGGTTTTATTCATCTTCCTCGAAGATTCTTGATCAAGTGTACCAAGTCCAAATCTCAAATTTACCCTGAAAATAATATACCTGCGTTGTTCCCTTTCTCTCCACTGGTCTGCACAAAGCAGTGAGAAGTCTCTACTTGATATTATTCTGGCCTTGTTTGGATGAGTCGAGCACCCGGTGTCTCCCGATGTCTTAGGGAAAAGCCAGCATAGTCTGCATAGCAATTGTGCTCTGAGCCTCTGACTACCAGTCTCCATAATCCGATTGGCCGCTTTCTGTGATTTAAGGGAAAGTTCTCTCGAAATTGATTGTTTTCTGCCTCGGATCCGGTCAGTTCGCTTGTGTGGCCTTTCGAAGTTTCTTCTCGTTTTCGCAAATACAGACTTCACCTAATGTTACACATGTCACAAGACTCACATGAAAAACCTTCAAATTTGCTTGTCTACGACACCGTATGCACCTGAAGGTGGGATCATACCTTCGTAGTTGTATTGAACAGGGGGTCACGGACATACCCCTCACTCAATCAATGTCAATGGTAATCTGCCTATCTGAAGCTCGCCATTGGTTGAACCACCAGATATTCATGTTGCTGTGTGTAATTTCATTTTTCCATCGCGGGGACCCTTGTTGCCATAACCAATGGGAATCATATCAAAGTTCCAGTAATAATAATTTAATCCTAAATCTCACGTTGAATCAAGTTGACCTCAAGGATATTCCTCGTGGGATCGTTTTGTTAGAGTATCTCCGGATGATACTTCTCAGCCAATGATATGCCCATCATACTAATAAGTTTACCCATAAAATGCTACTAAATTTCGACTCGAGCTTCACTACTGGAGCGACATCGGGGGGGGGGAATGCAAATGCTACCTACTGTAACTTAGTAAGATATTTTGAGAGGAGGCTACTTCTCGGTCAGTATGAGATATCTCATTCGTCGATTTTCAAACTGGCCAGTTCTAACCATGTACCGGTAGTGATCCATGACCTTGTAAAACTCATGCAGTGTGGGGGAAATACCATTATATAGGAGTGGGAGAAATGGTCAGCATGGATATTGCATTAAGAAGCCTCTTTTATACACGTTTTTTTTTGGACAAGATATAGGTATGAATACTCAAAGTGCAGAATCTTGGATGATTATTATTGTAAGTTGAAGGTTACAAAGTGACTAAGAAAACGGTCCGGAGTGGCATCTTTCATTGAGTCCATCTAGGTAGGTAGTAGGTAGTAGGAGGTACGTATGGAAATATGGAAGTGAAAGCGGAAGTGGAAGTGGGAGACTGGAAGTATAAATATAATTAAGTCAATATATAAGTAGGTATCTTGGTAAATAAATAAGTGAATAACTAGTAAGTAGGTAAGTAATAAGTAAGTAATAGAACAAGTGAAGTTTGAATAATAATGTCCTATTATTAAATAAATAAGATACTCCGATTCATGCCGACTAATTCTTTCTCCACCTTCTTCTCTCTTCTCGGATATCATTATTTCTAAACAATCTTCCTTCTTTAACTCTCATACTTGATCCTACTTTTGTCACTCTTGTCACTTTTGTCACTCTTGTCAGATAGAATACCCTCTTCATCTTCATCTTCATCTTTCTTGGTACAGTTGTCATCCGTCGTGGCAAAAGTACCTACCTTATCCAAATCTCATCATGTATGTGGAATATCTCTTTTGTACAGAAGCACACTTTCGTACCCCTCATCTTATCTGGAACGGAACATTGCCCACTATTCATGATGATGTATGTATGTTATGTCGACGCAAAATCGCATGACCAGTAGTAATACTTCAATTACATACCAAAATAAATTTTAGACGTGGCAATTCATTCCATCCAAAGAAAAGAAAAAAAAACTTCAACTCTAGGGACGGTAAAATTATTCTTATTTTCGAGGATTATTAATAGTTTAATAAACTTCTCGCCGCAATCGCAACCTACAACCCGAGCAAGGAGGAAAAGTTACATTTCTTCTGCGCTAAGGTGTTGGACATACATAAAAATTTACTCCGCACACCAACATCAACATCAACATCAACATCAACATCAACATCAACATCAAGAAAACTAAAGTTCTTTGTTTGGCCACTTACCAATTTTCCATACACACTTTGAGCACTTTAAGCTAATTTCCTCTTCAAGATTCTAGAAAGATTTACTTTGCACGTTTTCGAAATCCTTGTTACACTTCATACACAAATCAATAAAGAAAGAAAGAAAGAAAGAAAGAAAGAGTTTCCCTCTCAATATCAAACCAAAATCCATCCTCAACTCGCCGGCTGCCTTGCCTACGATGGGCATTGGAAGGGCGGAAGATTTTAACGACAGACAAGTTGAGATTGATGCCAAGAACGAGCCATATAATCAATATGAATATGAGGCTGAAGGAAATGGCTCATGGGCAGGAGCACTCCCAGTGAAGCAGTGAGTGGCGCCGTTTGCCACAGTCTGCTGCTGAACCTGACTGATTATCAAATAGGGGTTTATACGATCCTAGCTTGGAGAAGGATGCTTGTGGTGTTGGTTTTGCTTGGTGAGAACTGTGAATTCGCACATTCTGGGCACATCTAATCTCAATATAGTAACATTAAAGGCCAAGCTAGCCACAAAATCGTCAGCGATGGTAGGTTCCTTATACTTCATTGGCAGTACATATTTACTAACCTTTCCACTTCCAGCACGAAACCTACTTTGTAACATGACCCATCGGGGAGCTGTGGGTTCTGATGCGAGAGACGGAGATGGTGCTGGTGTTATGACATCCATTCCTCACAAATTCTTTATCAAAAACTTCGAGCGCGAGACGGATATAAAGCTTCCACCATTGGGTCAATATGCTGTGGGAAATCTCTTCTTCAAGCCAGATGAGGAAACTCTACAAGAATCAAAGAAACAATTGGAAGAGATCTCAGAGTCATTGGGATTGAGAGTACTGGGGTGGCGAGAGCCTCCTAAAGATTCTACTCTCCTTGGTCCTGCTGCTGCATCTCGTGAGCCTATCATATTGCAGCCCTTCGTAGTGCTAGCATCTGCATATGGTCCAGGAAACTCACCAGAAACTACGGACCCTGAGCAATTTGATGAGAAACTTTTCGAGAGACAACTTTATGTACTCCGAAAACGTGCAACCCATACCATTGGTTTACACAATTGGTTCTATCTGTGCTCCCTATCTAACAAAAACATTGTCTATAAAGGACAACTCGCCCCTGTACAGGTTTATCAGTATTTCTATGATCTGGTGAACGCTGATTACGAAGCCCATTTTGCTCTTGTGCATTCACGTTTTTCCACAAACACTTTCCCTTCGTGGGATCGTGCTCAACCATTACGATGGGCAGCTCATAATGGTATGGCACTTGTAAATTGCCCAATCTAGCCATATTGTGTACTAACTGTAAAACCAGGTGAGATTAACACCCTCCGAGGAAACAAGAACTGGATGCGCGCCCGAGAAGGTGTAATGCAATCAGATGTTTTTGGCGAAGAGCTCGAATCGCTGTACCCTATCGTCGAAGATGGAGGTTCTGATTCTGCCGCGTTTGATAACGTTCTTGAGTTACTCACTATTAATGGAGTCCTTTCTTTACCTGAAGCTGTCATGCTGATGGTGCCAGAAGCATGGCAAGACAATGCCGCTATGGATCCAGCTAAGGCTGCCTTTTATGAGTGGGCAGCTTGCCAAATGGAACCTTGGGATGGACCAGCTCTCTTCACCTTTGCTGATGGTAGATACTGTGGTGCCAACCTTGACAGAAATGGTCTTCGACCATGTAGATACTATGTCATGGATGATGACAGAATTATTTGCGCATCTGAAGTCGGTACTATTCAAGTGGATCCAGAACGTGTCATTCTCAAGGGTCGTCTGCAGCCAGGAAAGATGCTTCTCGTCGACACCGTCGCCGGCCGCATCATCGACGACGCAGAATTGAAGAACACTGTCGCTAAACGACATGACTTCCGATCTTGGCTTCATAAAGAGCTTGTCAGCTTGCCTAAGGTTCACGAAAAACTGTTAACTCAAGGTACCGTTGACTTGGCCCCAAAGCCTAATGATTCTACTATCCAGGAGGACCCTCTCTTGAAGGCTTTCGGGTACACTTTTGAGCAGGTTTCCTTGGTCCTCGCACCAATGGCTTCTGACGAAAAGGAGGCACTTGGATCTATGGGTAACGATGCACCTCTGGCATGCCTTGCCAATGCACCTCGTCTACTGTACGAGTACTTCCGTCAACTATTCGCCCAAGTTACCAACCCTCCCATTGATCCTATCAGAGAAGCTATTGTCATGTCCCTCGATTGTTATGTTGGCCCTCAAGGAAATTTGTTAGGCATGGAGTCATCACAATGCGGTAGATTGTTACTTCCAACACCCATTCTCTCTATCCCCGAGTTTAACGCTCTCAAAAACATCAACAAGTTCTATCCAAAATGGACGTCCAAGGTCATTGACTTGACGTTCCCAAGATCCGAAGGTGTTGAGGGATACATTAAACATTTGGATTACATCTGCGAGCAAGCCACCGCTGCCATTCAAAACCAGGATTCGATAATCATCCTGTCTGATCGTGCAACATCTGCCGACCGAGTTCCAGTTTCAACTCTTCTCGCTTCCGGAATGGTCCACCATCATCTTGTTAACAACAAGTGGCGATCACATGCTGCTCTAGTAGTCGAAACTGCTGAAGCTCGTGAGGTTCACCATATGTGTGTGCTTGTCGGATATGGTGTAGATGCCGTCAATCCATATCTCGCCATGGAATGTATCATCAAGCTCAACCGTGAAGGTCTAATCAGAAAGAAGCTCACTGACGAGCAACTCATCCGCAACTACAAGTACTCTGCTGATGGTGGTATTCTCAAGGTCATGAGTAAAATGGGTATCTCTACACTTGCTAGTTACAAGGGTGCCCAAATCTTCGAAGCTCTTGGTGTTGATGATTCTGTTGTGGACCGATGCTTCAAGGGTACTGCCACAAGAATTAAGGGTATCACTTTTGAACAAATCGCCGAGGATGCTTTCAGATTCCACGAGCAGGGTTTCCCATCACGATACACTGTCACCATTCCAGGTCTAGTTGAATCTGGCGAGTATCATTGGCGTGATGGTGGCGAACCTCACATTAACGATCCTACCTCTATTGCCAACATTCAAGATGCCGTTAGAACCAAGAATGATAAGTCATACGAGGCATACTCACTTTCTGAGTACGAGCAGATCAAATCTTGCACATTACGAGGTCTCCTTGACTTCAATTTCGAAGAAAGCAATCCAGTTCCAATTGACCAAGTTGAGCCATGGACAGAGATTGTTAGAAGATTCTGTACTGGTGCCATGTCGTACGGTTCTATTTCCATGGAATCACATTCTACTCTTGCTGTTGCGATGAATCGTCTCGGCGGTAAGTCTAACACAGGTGAAGGTGGTGAGGACCCAGAACGTTCCGAGGTCATGTCAAACGGTGATACCATGAGATCAGCTATCAAACAAGTCGCATCTGGAAGATTCGGTGTCACTTCCAACTACCTCGCTGATTCAGATGAACTTCAGATTAAGATGGCTCAAGGTGCTAAGCCCGGAGAGGGTGGTGAACTTCCTGGCCACAAAGTATCACAGTCCATTGCCAGAACTCGCCATTCTACTCCTGGTGTTGGTCTGATTTCCCCACCTCCTCATCACGACATTTACTCCATCGAAGATCTGAAACAGTTGATTTACGATCTCAAGTGTGCCAATCCTCGCTCGCGAGTATCTGTTAAGCTCGTATCCGAGACTGGTGTGGGTATTGTCGCTTCTGGTGTTGCCAAAGCAAAGGCCGATCACATCTTGATTTCTGGACATGATGGTGGAACTGGTGCTTCTCGATGGACTGGTATTAAATATGCTGGTTTACCATGGGAACTTGGTCTTGCCGAGACTCATCAAACTTTGGTCTTGAACGATCTCCGTGGCCGTGTCGTCGTTCAAACTGATGGTCAACTTCGAACTGGTCGAGATGTCGCTATTGCATGTTTGCTAGGTGCTGAAGAATGGGGTTTTGCTACCACTCCTTTGATTGCCATGGGTTGTATCATGATGAGAAAATGTGAGTAATGAAATATGCCTCTTTCTCGATAAGGTTGCTAACACTTTTAGGTCATTTGAATACCTGCCCAGTTGGTATTGCCACTCAGGATCCCGAGCTACGAAAGAAGTTCCAGGGTACTCCAGAGCATGTTATTAACTTCGTGAGTACATTCGGTTCACAAAATTATTTGTTCTCAATACCTAATTCTGTTTCCCAATCTCAAACCTCTTTCTATGTTATCCTATACTCGCTTTCGCTCTCCGAATAAGCTAAAATTCCTTATACCCCTCATAATACTTTTCCAATTTGGCAATACTGACTTTCCCATGTTCTAGTTTTACTACATTGCAAACGAGCTCAGAGCTATCATGGCAAAGCTTGGTTTCAGAACAATCAATGAGATGGTTGGACATGCTGAATGTCTAAGAGTACGAGATGATCTTCGCACGAAGAAGACTAGCAACATTGATCTCTCTCTCATCCTTACTCCTGCCCATAAGCTCAGACCTGGAGTTGCTACCTTCAACGTCCGAAAACAGGATCACCGACTTTACGTCCGCCTTGACAATAAGTTGATCTCTGAAGCAGAGTTGACTCTTGACAAGGGTCTACCATCAAGAATTGAGTGCGACATTGTCAACACTGATCGTGCTATGGGAACTTCTTTGTCATACCAAATTTCCAAGAGATATGGTGAGGATGGGTTACCTATGGACACCGTCCACGTCAATATCAAAGGATCTGCTGGTCAATCCTTCGGCGCATTCCTTGCTCCTGGTGTTACCCTTGAGCTTGAAGGTGACGCAAATGACTACGTAGGAAAGGGTCTCTCGGGTGGTCGTTTGATTGTCTACCCACCCCGTTCTGCTGTCTTTAAGGCTGAAGAGAATGTTATAGTTGGTAACGTCTGTCTTTATGGTGCGACTAGCGGAACCGTCTTCTTCCGTGGTGTTGCCGCTGAGAGATTCGCTGTCCGAAATTCCGGAGCCACAGCAGTAGTTGAGGGTGTTGGTGACCATGGTTGCGAATACATGACTGGTGGCCGTGTCCTCATCTTGGGCTCTACTGGACGTAACTTTGCTGCCGGTATGTCTGGTGGTATTGCATACATTCTCGATATTCAGCAAGATTTCATGTCCAAGCTGAACACGGAGATGGTTGAAGCTTCAGGCATTGATGATCCAGCCGAGATTGCATTCGTTCGAAGCTTGATCGAAGATCACCATCACTACACTGGCTCTGAGCTAGCTGCCCGTGTTCTTCTTGATTTCAACAGAGCATTACGTCGATTCGTCAAGGTCTTGCCTGTTGATTACAAGCGCGTCCTTCAAGAGGAAGCCAAGAAGGCTGCTGAAGCCAAAAAGGCAAGATTTGCTTTGCCATTCCTCCCAGGAAATCCAGTTCGTGAACTTCACGAGAAGAACCACAAGGAGAATAAGAAACCATCTGATCTTCAGGACATCGAAGAGACTATCGGTGATGCTGCAGCTGAAAAGAAGAGATCTTTGGTTTTGGACAAAACCAAGGGCTTCATGAAGTATCAACGTCGGTCCGAGAAATATCGCTCAGCCAAGACTAGAACCCGCGATTGGGCCGAACTTTCGAAGCGTCTTGATGAAGATGAACTCAAATATCAAGCTGCTCGTTGCATGGACTGCGGTGTTCCATTCTGTCAATCTGACTCGGGTTGTCCAATTTCCAACATTATTCCTAAGTGGAACGAGTTGGTATTCTCCAACCAATGGAGAGATGCTCTTAACCGTCTTTTAATGGTGAGTTTTCAGATATTTTGAATGAGGATGAAACTTTGATAAGGTGCTAACGTCGATACAGACCAACAACTTCCCAGAATTCACTGGTCGTGTTTGCCCAGCTCCCTGTGAAGGTGCATGCGTCCTTGGTATTAACGAAGATCCTGTTGGAATTAAGTCCATCGAATGTGCCATCATTGATCGTGGATTCGACATGGGCTGGATGATTCCACAGGAACCCAAGGTTCGCACTGGTAAGACTGTTGCCGTCATTGGTTCGGGACCAGCTGGTCTTGCTTGCGCCGATCAACTCAACAAAGCTGGTCACAAAGTCACCGTCTATGAACGTGCTGACCGTGCTGGAGGCTTGCTGATGTACGGTATTCCAAACATGAAGCTTGACAAGAAGATTGTTAAGCGCCGTACTGATTTCATGGCTGCCGAGGGAATCACATTCAAGACTAACGTTGCAGTTGGCCAAGATGTTCAACTTATGGATCTTAGGGCTGAAAATGACGCTGTAGTAATTGCTACTGGTGCCACTGTTGCCCGTGATCTTCCAATCAAGAACAGAAGCCTCGAGGGCATCCACTTTGCCATGCAGTTCTTGCACCGCAACACAAAGTCTTTGCTTGATTCTGAGCTCGCTGATGACCAATACATCTCTGCCAAGGATAAGCATGTCGTCGTCATTGGTGGTGGTGATACCGGAAATGATTGCATTGGTACTTCCGTTCGACACGGTGCCAAGTCAGTTACGAATTTTGAGCTTCTACCTCAGCCACCAAATGAGCGTGCTCGTGACAACCCATGGCCACAATGGCCAAGAGTCTACCGTGTAGACTACGGACACACTGAGGTTAAGCAGCACATGGGCAAGGATCCTCGTGAATACTGTGTCATGTCTGAAGAGTTCGTCGATGATGGAACTGGAAAGGTTAAGGGTATCAACACTATTCGCGTTGAATGGACCAAATCTTCCACTGGTGGTTGGGACATGAAGAAAATCGAAGGCTCCCAGCAATTCTTCCCAGCTGATCTTGTTCTCTTGTCTATGGGTTTCCTTGGTCCTGAGGATCGCGTTCTTGGCGATGACATTGAGAAGGATGGCCGCAAGAATGTCAAGACAGCTCCTGGAAAGTACTCGACCAATGTTGAGGGTATCTTTGCCGCAGGTGATTGTCGCCGTGGTCAATCTCTCATCGTTTGGTAAGTTACAACACAACACACATCTCTATTTACGTCAAATTGCTAACAGATTTAGGGGTATCAATGAAGGCAGACAATGTGCTCGAGAGTGTGATCGCTTCTTGGAGGGATCTACCTCTTTGCCTGTCACTGGTGGCATTGTCAAGAGCAATGCATCCGACATCCTAGCTCGAGGTCCTCAACGTGAGAACTTAGGACGTGCTGAGCTCGCAGCTGCCACATAAGAAACGACATACCGCTAGATCTACACACATAAAATATCAAAATTCAACATATCTACGACGACACTCGCAATGCAGTGGTACGAATATTTACAATTTCTGGAATGGACATATCAAAAGCATAATTTCTGGCATTACTGGGAAAAACCAAATGAATAATGAATGACCTTCATTCGGGATTTAAAATATTATGAACGATACCGTACATGCACTGTTCATAGGGGAAAATGGGAGCGGGGGTGCGGAGGTCATCATGATTGCAATATGGCTTCTTGATGGATATGCTTCTTACGATACCAGCGAGTGCGAATGTTTTTTTGGGGGGGCGGGGGCGGGGAGTGGGTTGGTGATGATTGATGTGTGGGAATTGGAAATGGTTCAAGTTGCCTTCACTTGCTTTTATTGTACATAGATGTATTGCGAGTGAGTCGATCTAGGAAGCATGCAGAGAGAGAGAGGGAGAAAGGGAGAGAGAGAGAGAGAGAAATGCAAAGTTTAGATTGAATATATGTGAATATACGAAGTAGGTGAATAGTGAAATTATATGAATATGAATATACTATGTTGTGCTGTGCTGTGCTATACTGTGAATCCTGTGATGTTGATATGATATGATATAATAATATGCTTTATTAGTCGAACTAGGAGTAACCTTTCAACCTTTGTCTAATTCTACTACTACTACTACTACTACTAACTATTAGTTATATTACCTATCTTCTTAACTAGGTAGTTAATACGGTACCTAGTAACCTACCTACCTTATTCCTTGTTCCAACTCAATATCATCATCCTAAGTACTAGGTAGAGTAAGTAGTAATTATTAGCAGTAAAAATGTTATTTACTCCGTTGAATTGGTGCAATGAGATTAGACCTTTTATGCACGTGGGGTGAAGGGTTCTTATGTGTAAAATCTATTTCTACTACTATCTAGCGGTAAAAGGTAACATTGTGTTTCAATTTATTGTTTTGATTGGTAGATGTTGTATTACCTTACACTTATTTGTCGGTGTATTTGCATCTGATTTATTACTGAATAAAGTTTCTTAAGCTTCGAACTAACTGAGTTACTGTAATTGCTTTCACATTATTCTAACATCCGCTTCCAACCTTCTTCCAACCTTCCAACCTTCCTGTTAATCCAATAAACAATAATTTCAATTCGCCATCACCCATCACCATCACCATCATCATGCGTTTCGGTCAGACATTGAAGAAATCGATACATCCACCATGGAAGGATCAATACATAGATTATGCGAAGCTTAAGCACCTACTACGAGAAGATTCAGCATCTGAGGGTGACGTTAGACCATGGACCGCAGATGATGAAACAAAATTCTGCGAGGAGATTTTGAACGTTCAACTGGAAAAGATAGCATCCTTCCAAGCTTCCACTTTTAAAAAATTGGAGGAACGTGCCAATGCGACCGGAGAGAAGCTCAGAGGACTTGCACCGGAAGATGGGCAATCAAAAGGAGATGTCTCGAAATTCAAGAAAATTGAGGAGCAGCTCGATGCTATCATCAATGATACCAAGGAACTAAAGAAATACAGCAGCATCAATTATACTGCCTTCTTAAAGATTGTTAAGAAACATGATCGCAAGAGAGGCAACAACTACAAGATTAGGCCAATGGTACAAATGAGTCTACAGAAGAGACCTTTTAATTCGGAACAAGGCTATTCGGCGTTGCTCAATCAATTGTCAATGATGTACTTTGTTGTTCGCCAGCAGTTGGATGACAACGCCGATCCTACCACTTCACCCTCTGATGCTCAATCTCAATCACAAACTCCGGAGAAGTATACTGCTTATAAATGTAAGTATTCTACGGCCATGGATGAATCAGAATGCTAATAAGCCTTCTTCCAGTTTGGGTTCACCCTGACAACCTTCTGGAAGTCAAAACCTATATCCTTCGTCGACTTCCAGCTGTAGTATATAGCGAACCATCCTCGAAAAGTCTGGAACCCCAAGCTGACCCGACTCTAAACTCCCTTTACCTCGATAGCCCAGATTTCACGTTGTATGACCAAAAGAGAGAAAAGAATGAGGATGCTACATCACTGCGCATCAGATGGTATGGTCAACTGAAGGACAACCCAGAGCTTCACTTTGAACAAAAGATTGTACATGAAAATGGCACCAGCGAAGAGACGAAGCTTGTGATAAAGGAAAAGTACATCAATTCCTTTATCAAGGGCGAATACAAGATGGAGAAGAGTATACAAAAGATGGAAAGACAAGGACAGTCAGAAGCAAGAGTCGAGGCTTTTAAGAAAACCGTGAACGATATCCAATCACTTATCCAGAAGAATGGTCTACAGCCCATGTTGAGAGCTAATTACACGAGGACTGCATTTCAAAAGCCTTTGGATGACAAAGTCAGAATATCTATCGATACTCAATTGGCATTCATTCGAGAAGATTGCATAGACGAAGACCGACCTTGTCGAGATCCCGAGAGCTGGCACAGACGCGACATTGACAGCAGTGCCATGTCATATCCATTCAGCAACATAAACCCAGGTGAAATCTCGCGATTTCCGTATTCAGTGTTGGAAATCAAGGTTAAGGATGATGCAACCAAGAAGCTTCCTCAATGGGTCCAAGATTTGATGGGTTCTCATCTTGTGTACGCAGCCCCAGGTTTCTCCAAATTCCTTCAAGGTGCCGTATCTCTATTCGAGGATAATGTCAATGATTATCCTTCATGGCATGGAAGCTTGACGAATGATATTCGCAAAGATCCACAAGCAGCATTCGAAGAAGATCAATCCCGAAAAGCAAAACAGGCCGAGAACGATCTCGTAGTTGGTAGCTTTCTTGGAACATCTTATAAAGCAAGCGCAAGCTTCAAGCCTGCTGTTAGCTCGCCTCTAGGCAAGTCTTATATGCAGGAGAGAATGGCTGCCGAGGAGAGATCTGGCAAAAGATCCAATCTAGATGGTCCTGCCGCTTCTGGAGATGCCGGAAACGATGAAGAAGAAACTAGAGATTCGAGTAATCAAGGTGCATATGGTACCTTGGCATCTGTATTTCCATCTTTCTCCCTCTCGCGTTATGCCCAATCGCGCCGATCAAGAAGTGTTCAATTACCTCCAGGCGTTACTAAACCTACTCAATACATCAAGGACGCAGGTCCTTTACAGGTCGAACCTAAAGTTTGGCTGGCTAACGAACGTACATTTTTAAAATGGCAACACATATGCATATTATTGGGGTCACTTGCTGTTAGTTTATATACAGCTGCAGGGGAGGATGAGATTGCAGAAGCTATGGGTATTGCATACATTGTCATTGCTATCTTTGCTGGAAGTTGGGGCTATTGGATGCATTACACGCGACGAAAGATGATTGTTGCAAGGAGTGGAAAGGACTTCGATAATCTGATTGGACCCATGATTGTCAGCGCTGCACTCATGGTTTCCTTATTACTCAATTTCTTCTTCAAGGTAAGCTTCCGCAACAGGGTATAAGAATGACGGCCATGGCTAACTAATATGTGTGTAGTATCGACAAGCTATGGAAAAGTACCGAGAGGATGGAATTGATTCAATCAATGTGGTATTGGGTAATCAAACGGTGAAGGATTTTAAAATTGATCTATAAGATGATGATTGATGAGTAGGGGAATCTTTATCCTTAGCTGTATATTCCGTAGCTGAAGAGAGCAAGACTGCATATATGTATAACAAGTTGTTGGCTTCAAGCCTGAAGTGAAAAGTCACATAGATTAGAAAAAGTGGTAATACATCATTTGGTACCTGAGTATCTTGACATGACACAACAGAAGATGTGAGGACAGCATTGAATAGTTAGATACTCGGTGATTCCTATCAATATATAGATCAACATATCAACCCATCAAAGCACCAGTACATTACCCGTAGAATAACCGGTAGATAACCGAGAGATTGGGCATGTGAAGGACAAGACAAGGCTACAGTGGAGATTTTGTTGTCTGTCCAACTTCTGTCATCAAAAGATAGACAATGTGCACGACTCCAAACTTACCCATTACTGATTTCTCGAGAGATTCAGTATGATTTGTCTCGAGGAACTGCCGCATCGGTTTCTCCGGATTTCTGTATTATCAAATGAGTGACCCCACTAATCTGACTTGATTTGAGTTTTATTATTATTACCTGGTTATGTTTTAATTCAGCCTTGCAGCAGCTTTTTGAGGGATTTCATTACACAAGATTTCTACTCTTTGGACCTGGGGAATTTATGAATGAGAATTGATTGATGAGAGAAGAGATTCGAGGGTTGAAAGCAGAGGAAAAGAAGACGAAATAGGAATAGGAATTGATGCGAGAAGAGACGATCTGGGAATTTGGAGATTGGAGATTTGAGATTTGATAATTCGATAAGGGAGAAGAGAGAGGTAGAAAGAAAGAAAGGTTGAGAGAGAGTTACGATGGGTGGTGTAAAGGATAAGATCGCCAGTTTACTGAAGGGCAAGAAGAAGGTTGAGGAGGAGCCGGAGGAGGACCAGCGAATTGAGGAAGAGCTTGAACAGAGACCGAGGAGAGAAAGAAGAAAACATCGGAGGAGTAGGAGGAATCGGGATAAGGGAGAGGGAGAGAGTAAGGGTGAGGGCGACGGTGATTCGGCTTCTTCCAGAAAACATCGACATCGACATCGAGATGGCAGAGATCGCGATGATGATGAATATGACGACTATCCGAGAGGACATCATTCGATCAAATTAAGTACATCTACTTCTCGTTCGCCTCATGCAGACCATCGACATCGAGACCGAGAACGAAATCGAAATCGCGAAGATGATGATTCCCATTCCGCCTCTCCGAGAAGACATCATCTGAACAAGCCAGATGCTTCGACCTCTCGTTCCCCTCATCATGCAAGACCTAGCACAGGCAAATCATCGAAATATGCGGAAGAGGGCGTAAGAGCACCTAAAGCTAAACCCTTGATGAGATGGCCACCTGCTGGTATTTCTCATGATGCCGAATTAACACAAGGAAAAGCGATGCAATTGATTGCTACCGGAGTACCTGTTTTTAGGGGAACGATGGAATCAATCGCACATGCTTCGAACGAATATTTTGCACTATACGCGACCTGTAATGGAAACGGAGGTGCTGGAAGTGATCGTGATGATATATTTAGCAGGGCATTTACGGCAGATTCTATGCGATTACAAGGACCTGGTGAAGCAAATCGACCATGGCAGACTCTCGAACAACCAAGCATGGCATTTGCTTATGGTGCAGAGAGGGGTACGATTACGTTGAATCACTGGTGCAGCATCAATGGTAATCCACATGCTCCTATTGAACTTCGAGATTCGGGCGTTCAAACTCTGAGAGATGTCGACCTTCAAATTATCTTGGATCGATTGATATATCTGGAAGGTGGAATCGATGATGAAAGTGAAGATACGCTGTATAAGAATTTATACAAAACCCTACTCAAGGATCTCGATAAGTCTTTCATCGTCAAGAAAGGCATGGAGAAACAAATTGCGGACTTGATAATTGCGTTATCGAGACGTGAGTGGATTGATTTTAGCCAACCTAAAAATCATGTTGTGGCCAAATTCTTTGCTGATGGGGCGTACTCTGATCATGGAAGATATCGAGCTTTCTTTCATCAACTCTTACTGAGTATGGAACTGGAATTAAGGATACAGTCAAAGCATCATTCAGAGGAAGCAAAGGATAGACTGTTAGCACAACTACCGCCGTGGATCTCTTGGGATCTAGCTATTGCGAAGAAGTGGAGAGAGTGCATGACGATTGAGAAGTACAAGACTGGTGATGATCTTCAACAAAGTGGGTTTTCACGGTTTTGGTCAATTTCTGGAAAAGAGATGCTAATATGAATACAGTTAAATTTCGCCTTTTAAAAAAGAGATCACAAGTCAAGGCCTTGCGGAAATTCGCCAGAGTTATGAAGTGGCCCAATTTAGCTATGGTAGATGAAGCTCTTAAAGAGCTAGATCCAGAAGCTTCACCTCTCGAAGATCGTTCTGCGGATGCCATGTCCTTTTGTACCGGCCTAATCCTACCTGGACCAACTCAACCCTGGATTCTTATGAATACCTTAATCGACTGCGACGAAGATGGAGGTGCCGACCTTGGCGGTCTTACTCATATGTATCCAAATTCTGGCTTTCAATACAGAGGTAGTTCATACTGGGCATCTACTTGTATTGTTGGTAAAGTCCTCGCACCCACTTGTGAAGAGATTGCCGGTTGGGTTGGCCCAGCTCTTGCTTCTACGGATATCGATCGCACTCAAGTCTTACGTATTCGTCAACGCATCTCCCCCCAAGTGATTACCAAAACCGATGTCCTGAGCATGCGCGTCCGATCAGATCCTCTTGGTCCTCCTGACCCAAGTGACCCCGTCTACCCCGTCAACGAATTCATTTTCCCCATGCTAGATCTTGTCTCGCCACCTATAGATAATATTCGGATCGAAAAATTAGCATTCAACTTGGCCAAACCAAACCAGCAGTTAGATGGTGGCTCCCCCAAGAGAAGTAGCGAGATGGGAAAAAGGCCTTCTACTTATGATGCGTGTGTGGTCTTTGCTAGGAAAGGTAAATCGCATTGGTTGAGATTAGCCCATGATGTTTCGTTCATCGCCGCTTATCCTTGCTCTGCTGGCCCGCATCCGCTTTTCTTCGACTATGTCTTTAAAGTCGCCCGCATGAATCAATTACTCAATATACACAATTGGGCCGGTGTAGGCGGCGCCAATCTAAATGCAGATATGCATTTAGGTTGGATCCCGCCACCTCATGAAATGAATCTCAAAGGCTCATGGGAAGAGGGATATGATTTAACGGGTGTAGAGTGGGATTTCGATGAACCTGCGGAGGGCGTCGACAAGGATACGGTGTTAGTTGTGGATGCCTTGGGCGTGGAAGATAATGCGTGTATGGCTAGGGCTTGGTGTAGTCATTGGGGGTTGAATGCGGTGGTGGCGCTGACGGGGAGGACGTGTGTGGCGTGTGCGGTTAGGGAGGCGTATGCTGCGGGGGTTAATGTGGTTATTTTTGTTGGGGGGTTGGGGAAGGCGGGATGATG
>NGKJ01000043.1:0-51963 GCA_002162495.1 Myriosclerotinia curreyana | reverse complement strand
GGGAGATGGGAGATGGGAGATGGGAGATGGGAGATGGGAGATGGGAGATGGGAGATGGGAGAGGAGGATGAAGTTTCTAATATATTCATGTAGCATGTATATTCGTTTCCACTTCGCTTAACTTGGTTTATTATACCGATTTTTTATTTCTCTTTCTTTTTACTTTTTACTTTTACCTCTTACTTCCTAAAAGAATCCCTCACTCACTCTAACCCCCCAATCTAACCCCCTAATCTAACCCCCTAATCTACCCCTCTACCCCCCTCTTCACAAAACCCCTTTCCCTCCTTCAAAAAACTCCCCCAAAACCCGATTCGTCTCCCCCGGCCTCTCAAGCTGAATCCAATGTCCACAATCCCAACGCACCGTCTGTAAATTGGCAACGTGGGGTTGCATTTGGGAAGGGAAGTCTGCGACGGCACTGATGGGGTTGCTGGTGCTGAGGAGGAGGGTGGGTTGTGTGAGGGTGATGTTTTGTGGGGGGATTTCTGGGGGAGGGGAAAAATGGGTTAGTTTGGTTGGTTGGTTGGTTGGTTGGTTGGTTGTAGGGGAGAGGGGATGGCATGGGATGGGAGGGGATGGGATGGGCGAGGGGAGATGGGAGATGGGGGATGGGGGATGAGGAGAGGAAGATGGAGAGTGGATTATAACTAGAAAGTATAGGAAAGAGTTATAGTACCTTTATCATCAGCTTCATTAATACCATGAAGTTGCATCGTATACCAATTTTTCGCCGCACCAAATCCTCCATTTTCGGGTGAAAATAGAGCTTTGAAATGTGCTACGTCCTAAGTACGAAATACCCGTCAGCATTCATGAGTGTATCTTCCAACTCAGGTTTCCAGGGTAGAAACGTCATTCTTTCCTCACCTCGCTGGTTACGAAATCCGGGTAAGGGGCTATCTTTTTGCCTTCAAGCCATTGGCGGAATCCGCCGGTGGCTCCCATGTACTGCTTTACCAAGTCATGGTCGAGGCTGTAGAACATGGACATGACGGATTCGGGCTATTTCGATTGGGTATTAGCATTTTAACTCCGGGATCCCTCGCTATTCGTCGTGAGGGAAATATGTAGACTGGGTTTACTTACATTCTCATCCAACAACTCCACCCCATCCACCTCATCCATCAACAAAAAATACCCAAAAACCTCAAACCCCACCGCCTCTTTAATCTGCTGATTGATCGCCTTGACCATCTCGAAATTAAACGCCGGTCCATCAGGTGCCTGGTATCCGACATCCAAAAACACCAATTTGGCAAATAGCTCGGGATAATAATTTACCAACCGAGACAACATGGGACTTCCCCAATCGTGGCCTACACCGAAGGCTTTGTGGGTTGCGGAGACGGAGTGCAGGGAAAGGATTTCGTGCAGATCGGCGGCCATGTCTTTGAACTTGTAGGAGTGCATCGAGAGGGGTTTGGAGGTGCCGCCGAAACCGAGGAGGTCGGGGGCGATGATCCCGTAGCCGAGGGAGGAGAAGTGGGAGATTTGATGGCGCCAGTCGTGGGAGGAGGAGGGGAAGCCATGAAGGAAGAGAATGTAGGGGATTGAGGGGGAGGTGGGTTGGACGTGGATGTAGGAATAGGTGAAGGAGCGGGTGGTGGTGTGAGTTCTGGTTGGGAAGCTGGGAGATGCCATGTTGGGGAAGAATGAAGGTTGTGGAGGGGAGATATGTGAGGATGGATTTGGATGGATTTGGATGGAGATGGATAGAATATATAGAGATATATATACTTAATACTTATGCCGCTGGAAGTATGCAAGCTTACACAAATATGATTAGACGCGGGGTTTGTGTCGCATAAGAAGCCCGAGTAAAATAAATTGTGGGTCGGTCTCTAACAGGGGCTGACGTCGGATTTACTAGCGAATATCAGGATGTCAACATGGTATAAATCCTTTGAGCTGATGTCAGTGGATGAAACATTATTCTATGCAGTAGACAGTAGAGTAAAGTGGAGTTGATTACCATGACCAGTGCATTTAAATTCTCACTGCATCAGAAATTAAAATTGACATCAAGAGTTGGGATACATATCCCACAGTCCCATAAAATCCTGGGACCAAATATCTTCCATCTCCATTGGCATGAAAGCTGACATGGAAGCCATTTGATCCGCCTCCGGCATTGTGTGTTGTTGTTTGTCCTGAAAGTTATCATTGATAGAGTTAGAAGTATTAGTGTTGGGTGCATTAAATCCTGGTAAACGATCAACCCAGGCTTTGAGCATCTTCATTATCTTTTCCGAACACGTGAAGATATTTTCAGAATTACCACCCTCCCATGCGGCTTCGACTTCTGCCTCTTTTAATTTTTGTCCTAGTATATCCAAGATCCGTCCGGGTGAGCAAGTCCTCGTGACAATATCAGTATTCCAAGCGATATCTTTCAATACCGTAAGACGATATAGTGGAAGGAAAAACCCTCCGAATTGTTTCCAAACTGGAAGTGGTAATCCGATGAAATGTGAAGCTGATGAATTGAGGAGGACGTCAAACCAAGACTTTATAGAGTTAAGACAGTGATGGAGTGATTCTATGCGAGAAAGTGAGGAATTTATAGATGTAGATTCCGAGGACTTAGGAAGATAGATAGCAAGTTCGTAGATCATCACTTCCGCGCCGAAGATTTGAAGATTTAAAGCTGCTTTATAATTTGTTAGCATAGGATTCAAAAATTAGAATGCAGATTACATACTGTTGTCGGCCAAATGTGAGGGTATCTTATTTTTGACGACCGCCAATTGTGACTTGAGACTTTGAATATAGAGCATGATGAGATTGGGATTTCCAGCTTGGCTTGGTGCACCATCGCGGATTATTTGTATGTAAGCTTCTGCTGTCTTGTGCATAACGCGCTGGAGTCGTACTTGGTTGACGAGAACCTCATCAGATGCGTCTTTTGTTTCCTCTACTTTTGATAAACATTGATCAAGATAAGGACACCAGACTACGCTCTCCAATTTTTTTTGAACGGTTGATAGACTGAAGTCTTGAGGATTAGCCTTTACCACGATAATGATACCATGGAGTAGTGTTTGGACATACGTTGAGGTTATGTAATAACAAGCTATAGCTAGACGACAATGTTCCATAGTTCGATTCATTGGTACCTCCATCATTTCATGGTGACGAGTTTCATGTTCCACGCCCCAGATATGAGATGATTCTTCAATAGTAGGCTTGTGGAGTTCGAGATCAAGTACAAGTGTGATGATAAGATTGGAAAATAAAGTCATGAATGGTGCTGCACGTATTTGATACTGACCCCTGGATAACAGTAAGCATTTTGAGTTCAACATTGGGACTCTCCTCCGATGACAAAAACGTACCATCCAACAAAACAAACCAAACCTAGTAACAGGTCTAAATTCCTCTTCCCTTCGATAATAAGCTCACGTGCTGCAATTTCTCGAATTACTTTACCAAGTGTAAGTTGTCGATGAATGATTGTCGATGAAATAGTCATTATGCACAACCAAAAGAATGGTCGTTCCTGACGTAGCTGATGGGCAGTCATGCCATCTTGAAATCGTATAAATGGAAAATGTGGAAGATGTCTAGTACGGAACAACTGAAAATATCGTTCTGCCTCTTCAACTGTTGGTTCCGCCCCCTCTGGTAATGTATATGGATATGTTGGGATTGCACTTGAAGCTGGAGTTGGAGGAAAATGAGCCACTCCGTGAACAACAGAGGCAGTCTCATCGGAATTCCGTACCGAGGAGTTGACGGAAGAAGGCTGGAAGCCTGGTGCATGACTATCAGAAGCCCGAACTGTGAAACTATTCAGAGCATTTTCAACCGCAGGATTATTTGGCGAAATAGTCTTAAGCAAAGATACAAGCCCATCTAATCTTTGTTCAAGCCGTTCTGCCGTCACTCGGGGTTTTTGTCTCCGTTTCACGGGAGCTGGGGCACATCCTTTTTTGAGCCGGCTACATCTGTAGAAATTATTAGTTTATGAATAAAGACACGAAGATTCTTATTGCGAGAGTACCTTTCACATATTCTATGATCACTACCAAAGTTGCATTTAGTTTTTGCACGAGCGCAATTGAGACAAGCTCTTCCGTAGGAACCAAGTCGCTCCGTTTCCGTAGATTCTGTCATTTGTGAAACTCTAAAAGTTGTGTAATGGAGAATGGGAAAAAAGAGAGGTAGAGGCAAATGATAATAAGAAGATGAATGGGTCATCGAATGGGTTAAGATGATATCGTCAGGGACAATGAAACTTCCGGTGTCCGATGGAGTTCGGACGTTTTGAAGTCCGAAGGATTCAATTGACCAATCATCATTCGTTAATCACGTAACTAACCCCTTCATTTTGCTTCTTCAGATACACCTCTTCAGATACACCTCTTCAGATACACCTCTTCAGATACACCTCTTCAGATACTCACGTCTTAAGTTATATGTGCACAATCCTCGAATCATAGATTAAAAAGCCCAATGGTCTTCGGCCGCCAAACAATCTGGAAATGATATGAAGTCCTCATATCTATATTTTAAGCAGAAGAATATAAATAGGAGCAAGGGTATCTGGAAAGGTCCTCATCGTTGGAGTCACCGGTGAAGTAGCATCAAACTTCCTTTCATTCCTTTCATTGCTTTCTTTCATTTCATGATAAGAAATCTAAGAAATCTAAATACAGCCTACAGCTACTAGTGGTACTATTGGGTATTGATTCTTTTCCATTCCTTGCTCGCTCGCTCTAAATGCTAGATATCTTATTCAACATAAGAAATACATTATATGCATACATGTGTATTTGAAAAGGGGTATTAGTCGGTATTAGACGATATTTGTGCCTCTTGTGGTTTTGCATAGAGGCGTGACTTCGTCGTGAAGAGTGGTTGCGTGGTTCTTGCTATTCCGGCGAGTTTTGTTTCTGAGGTTTGAGGGGGTTGAGGGTTTGGTGTGGTAGCCATCCAAGACAGCTGTGTGTGTATCTCTTAATTTGGAGTATTCCCTGGTGGGCATTATTCGAAAATTGAGGTGACCAGCCAGCAACTCAATTGATAGGCTCGTCGCTAGAACTTCATATCTCTCAAGAAATCATGCCTTTGTCGCTCTGCCCATACTCCATAAGTCCTCGGGTATGGTATAATTCGCTTGCATGAAGATTTTCCATTCCTCACGCGTTCTCCACAAAACCCCCAACTGCCTACCCCTCTCATATACCCAGCCCATCTAGTTTGCTTCGTCTTTCCCATCTCATTAACCCGACGCGCTACTGCATTACTCAAGGATGATAATAAGTTTCATGCCTCACCTCATCCGCATCCGCCTTCCCATCCCTCAATTCCGTTTTCTTAAATAGTTCCTGAAGAGGACTCATTGGTATCGGCCATTCCATTTCCTCCACTTCTTCTTCTTCTCCTTTCTCTTCCTCCACCTCTTGCCTTCCCTCATTATCATTTCTTTCCGGTAGTACTATACGTGGTATATTCATCGTTCCGATATCCATTTCCCCCTCTCCCCCCTTTTTCGACTCACGTGAAAAATCCACCGCAGGCGTATTAGGCGAGACGTGACTCCCCTCTACCCCCCCATTTCCTCTCCTCTTCCTCCTATTACTCTTCCCAACCGGCGTCAAAAGCTCACTTCCTACGGGTTCCCTAGCCGGCAGTTCGACAGGCGCCATCACCTCCCTCCCCGATAATTCACCAATCGCCATGCTTTCGCCATGCAGCTGCACTTTTCCCCCACTCCCCCCATATCCATCCCCATAACTATTCTGACTACTCGTGCTAGTGTGAGAATTCAGACCTCCGAATTTATTATACGGTTCGATATCAATTGGAATATGGTATTGACGGAGTACATGTTGTTGAATGAGGAATTCTCGATGTTGTTTACGGCGTGTGAAGAAGATTACTATCAAGACTGTGGACATTCCCAAGAGCGAACCTATTATAGGGCCGATTATCCAGGTTTTGCTTAGAGGCGAATGGGTCGTGGAAGAGGTTAGAGGAACGGTGGAGTTGGAGGTGGAGGAGGTGCTGGTCTCGGGGGTCATGGTTGGGATGGGTGTTGATATTGATGTGAAATTTGAAGTTGGGGTTGAGGATGGGGAGGTTGTGAAGGTTGTTGGGGGCGAGGATGCTTTCATTTCCGGTATTGATTCTATTTTTTAACGATTAGTTGACCACTTTTGAGTGAAGGTACAAAGTATTGTACATAAGAAAATAAAATGTATACCTTCAACAGACAATCGACTATAATAAGCACTTGCCCAAGTAGCCGTACTCAAAGTTGTTGTCCAATACCCCGTATTACTCTTCAAACTCCCTGTCCAACTACTTCTAGGCGTCACCGAACCAATTGAACCCATCATAGTCAAAGAACTCGTCTTTGTAACCGTCACTCCCGAATTCGAAGTTCCATTCCCGACTATCCGCGAATATAAAGCTGTTAAATTCGATACCCGTGATGCGTACTGCTGCACTTTTGTTCCTCCAGGCGTATTAAGACATTTATTCAATTGTGATGAAACGAGAGGAATGATATTTTGCTGATCAGTATTGACATCCGTGTTTTCGATTGAGTAGGTGAGTACGCAAGTTTGACAGTTTCCACAACTGGCAATGAATGTTGAGTTTTCTGCACAGGAGGTCGTGCCATTAAATGCTAATGCTTCAATTTTGCATGTGGCTTTTATGAATGTTAGTTCTCGTTACGTCAAAGTAATCTCGACTTTGGTATAATGTACAAATTAATGGCAAATAAAACTTACGGCAGTCAGGAGAACAATATGAAGATGGCAACACGACCATCGATTGTCTCGCTACCAGAGCCGCGGCGATGATTCGAGGAAGATGCATTTCCTCTTCTCTTCAACAAGCAAACCCAAAAACTAAATCAAAAGACGAGAACCAAAACCAAAGAAGTTACACATCCACTGTCTTAGGATACACTCTGTCTTGAAGATGCATCTTAATTACTGGTTAAGGCTGAAAAAAAGAGTAAACGAGCGAGAAGGTTTTGTGGAGTTGAAGGACACCAAGACTCAAATGGAAGAACTACCACCACAGCCTCAATTCCGAAGAAGAAACATACACCATACAAGTATAGTTACTTTGCACATTATTGAGCCAGACGAGATATGTGTGATGCGTTTTTACTTCTACAAGCAGGCATGGAGGTAGGCATCTAGCCTTTGAATGTGTATGTACTAGGGGGGTTTGAGGTGTAAGGACTAGGGGTTCCCGAAACGATCTCGCAAAAGATGTTAAGAAGAGTGACAAAAATGACAAATGGTGATATACCTAGTAGATAACCTGACAAACATCAGGCCCGAAGGTCTGGATGAACATGGGGATGCATTAACATGTTCTCGATATGGTTAGTTCCAAATACCCTCCTGGTCAGTGATCCTTTCAAAGACAGTTAAATGCCGGAAACTGATATGTTAGGTTGTAAAGAAATGCTGTATGTAGAAACTGTTGAAATACCCCTCTCAATAATATCATCCTAATTATCCAACTTTACTCAAGTATTTTCCGGGGGGGAGGGGAGGGAGGTTCCAACAACCCCTTTGCCGGTCCACAGGAGTAAAAAGCATGTTTGTGGCTCATACTATTGGGTAACTGGTAACTTTGGTTGGACAACCACAATCCCCCTGTCCAAGTCCACCAAAAACGGCATGAATCATGATCGATACTAGGGGTATATCAAACAAGCATACCACCCCCAGACGTAGCTTATTGAGGCTTGAGTTAATGCCATCTTTCAGCTTTCCTTCCGGAAGCCACTGATTTGACTTGGCAATGGGTAATGGTACTCTAGGTACGAATGTTGGAAGAATAAGAGAATAAAGGTTAGATTTTGCCATTTGGCGTATACGGTCCAATTGTATATGCGGAAATGTATTGTGACAGAGAAGACCAGAGCTCGGAGAAATTGTTTTTGGAGGTGAATATTGACGGTATCGGCATTGAGGAGACTATATGGGTTGGATGTATTATTTTCTGTGTATCTCTGGCATTTGTAGAGCAATTGAGTAGCAATACTCCCACGTTGTGTCGGACCAATCGTTCATCTCTCCACTTTATTGTAACGTTTCGAAGTTCTAGCTTGAAATACATCTGGATCATATTGATTTGATACTTGAGAATCTGCAAGATTGGACTTTGCATGATTCCAGAGTTTTGGTTTCCATATCGATCGTTGTTTAGCTATGTTATTGTTGATATTTCAGGCGTGTTCGTATGTATCGATTGCGAGCCACAGTGAAGAAAGGAAGTAAAGTTCTCACGTTATAGCTTTCCCCGTCTAATTATTCTTTCTTTCCTCAAATCCTCCAAAATCATCCGATCTAGTTCAATGTCCTCGGCATTTGTGAATATCTTCCTCTTCGATACAGTCCATCTCAATCCCATAACGCCGCGTGACATTGAGACCTTCTCAGTGCCCAGATGGAAGACAAACCTAGATTCTTTTGCAAAGAAATATAAGTTTCGTATTGTCATATGAGGTTACACCGAAACACAGGCTCCAGCATTCTCTTGATGATGATTGATTGAAGTGGATATCTAATGCTATTAACTCGTCAGTTTTGAGCGAAGAAAAGGTTATACCCCGTTTGAGTCTATGCCATTACAACCCATCAACTGCTGTTCTTGTTGTCATGAGGCCATCAAGTAACAAAATGTAGCAAGAGAGCTCGATTTCAGGAGAGGAGAGAATTCCAGTCTTGGCCTGGCATTACTCAAGGGTAGGGAACATGGATACTCTATGTGTGTTGTCTAACTCCTACAAATTTCCCGATATAAGCAGTCATCAATTCCAAAAGATATGATGGGTCGCACCAGATTGCGGCATTTCTTTTTCAGCCCTTCGCATATTGATCCTTTCTATTGCTTTTTGAATTTCGCAATATTCGATCCTTGTTTTCCGATACATCTCCGAGTGTCTTGAGCAATGAAGCATAGATAAGACTGTAGCTGAAAACATATATCTATTGATATCGAACCGAATCGATTATAAGCTATGCAAAACTATAGACAGTACACAAACTCATGATTTTCCTTGTCCGTCAGATCGAGAAACTCCTGCTTATCTAGCTTTCTGTATCCTGGTGCGGCCCTGATGGCTTCGTTTTTCTTGTTCATCTTATTGTAATACCAAGCAATGAAAGCTATATCAATGGCACATACTCCAAAACATACAATAATTGTTATCTCCGCCGGCTTGTATCTTGGAGCATCTTTTGGCCTGAAGACCTGGGGGCCGATTATGTTTCCTACACAGTATGCAACCAAATAAAGAGCTGCAACTGTCGTTTTCTTTGTGTAACCTGCGATGTTACTCGATATCATGGAGAGGATTGCAGTAAATGGTGTTGGTGAAGCTTGCGTTAGGTAATAGCCTGCTAGACGACCGCTATCATTGGATAAGGGGAGGGCAACGATGAGGATCATGCCTAGCATTGCGATCAAGAGACCAGATATGGATATCAGGAGTCTATGGCCGTATTTGTCCCCAAGATAGCCGCAAAGTATAAGTGCTACGGCTTCGACAGCACCACCGGGGGTTCCGTAAAGCAGTGATTCATCAGGGGTGTAGCCAAACGACACTATAAGCTGGGAAAAGAAGTTCGAGATACCACCTATAAATGGTTAGTTAATAGCACTAGGTAATAGAACATTGCAACAAAATTTCTTCCTCACCATTAGGAATAGACGCTACCAACGAATAAAAAACAAACGCCCATGTTACTGGATCGGTCAAAGCTTCCTTCAACTGGTACATCTTGAAATGTTTATTGCCCACTCCTTGCTGATTCTTTCTGATACGCTCGACAGCCATTAGTCGCTCTTCTGGGGTGAGAAATTTCGCATTCAATTGATTGTCTGGCATGAAGTAGAGGAATATGCACCCAATCGCTATCGTCAATAAGCCAATGACCAAAAACACGATCTTCCACGAGGCAATGGCTGCTCCATGTTTCTTGACACCAACCGAGATTCCATAGGCGACGAGGCCACCAAAAATTTGAGCAAAGCCATTGAAACTAAACCATATTCCAGTTCTGAAGCCTTGCTCTTCTTTTGTGTACCATTGGGATGTGAAAAGGGTGAATCCAGGAGTGACTGCGGCCTCGAATACTCCAAGGAAGAAGCGCACAGCCACGGCACCCGCAAAATTGCTTGTCGCAGCCATGCAACACAATGTGGCACCCCAGGCGATAATATTGAACGAAGACCATTTAGCAAGTGGCAGTCTTTGTAAGAGACGATTGGTCGGATACTCCCAGACCAGATAACCAATGTAGAACATCGATCTGAATAATGATATATGGTATCAGCAAAGAGTTATCTCCCAGCGTGACTCGAACAATCTTACCCTAACCATTGATAATTGTCACCCTTGAGGTGGAGTGAGGTTTTCATCCCCATAATACTAGCATAGGAAAGTGTTGTTTTATCGAGATAGTTGAGCCCATATACGACGCAAAGCATCTGTAGAAACAGTGAGTACAAAGATTTGATAGCCCGTAGAAACAGAAACAGAAACAGAAACATACGGGCATTAAATTCCAATCTATCTTTCTTAACAATCTCTTCTCCATCTCTGGTGTAATGGCAATAACTTCACCATCGTGACCAGCTAACGCTTTTAGTGCCTCATCGCCATCGTTTGGATCGGCATGCTTGAACATAACATCTTGCAATTCTCCTTCATCAAATGTGATATTTCGTTCCAGGTCTTGTGACTTCTTCTTGAGATCACTAGAGTCTGTAGATTGATGTTTTTCATCGATTAGATCCGCCATATTGTAAGTGGTTCAACTGACACTCTGAATTTTCCAATATTCTGGCAACCTTAACAATGAGCAAATGAAGGAGTGTATGCTCCAGCCATATAATTGAAGGATGGAGTTCGTGATATGTAAGGTACAGCAATGATTTCTATTGATGAAGGAAAGAAGTTATCACAAACATTTCAACTGAACAAGTACCGGACTTCAGTTCCCGCGTGCATACTTCGTACAAGTTCGTCCTATCTAAAGATCATCGCCGCCCCACCAAGCTGCCCAATAATACACGCGTTATCATTGACATCCCTCCCTCCTCCCCCTCAAATTTGGAGATACCGTTTGATGATAATAATGTATGCCAATTTTCTTATCAGTATCTCTCATACTACCAGTGAGGCTTGCCCACTTATGAGAGGTGAGTGAGATATGAAATGAGGGGGGAAACACTTGTTGGTACAATGATTGAAATTGATTGGAGAAAACTGAGGAAATGATACTTGAAAAATGGAGAAATGATTGTGTATAAAAGGATGAAAAGGGAAGGTTACAATCTTTACTGGATTCTGGATTACTCAATTGGTGGATGATTAGGTAATTTTCTGAAGCCTGTGATGAAGCTAATAGTCAAGTTGGAATAATGACCAATGAACACTCCTTACGAAGTACTCTACTTCGCATACTTCCACCATTCGCGAGTTATTTCATGAGTGCTGATGGTCGATGGTCATGGAAGCTGAGTATAAAGTACGACGGGCATGCCGATGAGATTGCAGGAGCCTTCGCAAATGTCATGATGGCTTCAACCAACCGGTGCAGAAACAGACACAATTTTCCAAGATGACAATGATCCATTGTCGAATTTTCCCTGTAAGGGCCCATTTCATACCCGAGAAGCGCTTCTATAGCACATGCAGGGCCAGCGCTTGTTCAAATATCAATCCGCGGAAGATATTCCTCTCTTCAGTCCGCCAATCAAGCGACACGGTCACTGCTCGCAGAAAAAGCTACCACCAGGTGTACAACTAGGTGGGAACGATATGAAGCCATACATGACGGTTGTATTGAGTTCATGTACAGATTTCTCGATGGAAGCACATCATGATTGTATGCTCGGGCTACAGGCGAATAGAGAATGACGCCCCGATCGTGATAACGAGGAAGAGTCAAGACGAGGTTCTTGAATGTATGGATGGCATGCGGATGGTAGATATCAACGCTGTCGATTCATTCTTCACTAGGCAATCGGGTGTCTTGCGGATGGATGCAAAATTGTTCTATGCACGACTGGCGTCTTCTGCCGTCCCATCATTGCAATATTTTCAATAATACACGTGCCGATTTACTTGCATATGACACGAGATGCAAGATTTTGAAGGCATCCTAAATCTGGTGACTTCATTCTGCAATGCTATGTATTCAAGGATTGAAATGGAACGAAGCCATGGAAGAACAACACATATTTGATACTTCGGCGTGAAGACATGGCGCTTCAGCCAGTGCTGACGTGATTGTTAGACTTTACAACGTACAGTATCTTTCCGGTGTCAATAGCCAATTAATCCTACCAAGTTGAAAATCAAAAACCCAATTACATGGTAGCGATAGCCGTCTTATTAGCGGAATTCTGCATGAATGGTCCATTCTCGCGATCAGTCTATGGAAGCCTTGGGATTATATATCATCAATTTTGAGCAGATGGACCCTTCAAGTGGAGAGTCTTAGTAGTCTAGTGCTGTTTTCACGTATTCTTTCCACATTTGAACGCCGTAACATCCAACACAGCTCTCCACATCTCAATCTCGAATCTCCTTTACTCTTCATGTCAACATCTCCACTCCATAGGCTTTTGCAAGGAGCTGCAGAACTCTCTTCTGCATAGTCAGCTCACATTCGCAGCGTGTAAAGCTACCGGTATGTATAATACTCATAAAGTTCGATCGACTTGGAGCTTTCCCCCATCTAAACTACCAAAGGCTAGTAATAATAACATGGAATCAAAATAACGATACAGCATCATAACAAGACTATGTTTAAAATATCACATAAACAATAGAACCAGAATAGCTTCAATAAATACATGCACCAGAGCGATTCGCAAGGTGGAGACGAAGATATCGTTCGCACATGCACTAGTAAATCTCCATTGAGATTACCTTATATGGATCTCAAATCAGCCCTACTCGGTTTCAGCGAGATTACTTTTAGTGATAGTAATCACATGGTAATTATACAGATAGAGTTCTTGATTTGGTCGTTGTTATACTTACCGATATTCTTGCTTAGTACAGACCCAATGCATGCTAATAATCCTACATTTTCCCCCGCTTTGCCTATATCTGCTTTGTTGTTTTGAATTGATCCGCCAAATACCTGTGTATTTCGAATTTAAAGCAAAATCCGATCAGATATCTTTACATTCCTCTACTAATGGCTTTTATAACCGCGTTTTCAACTCCCCTCCTCCCCTCCTCTCCTAGGCCCCAGAAGAAACTACTATATCCCGTAGATTTCCCATTTACTCTATCCTTTTCTTTCCTTCAAAGAAAAACAGGGTGTTTCTTTTCATCCTAACATTGAGAGGAGACGAGGGAATATTATGTGTGAACATCATATTTCATGAATATGCACATGAATTTTAAAGATTTAGCTTTTTAGTTGAAGTTTTATTAGTATTATAAAACTCAAAGTTGAAGAATTCCTTCCTCTCCTTTAGTCTCTCCTATAACCCTCGAAGCAACCAGACGGTTTGAAATAATCATGGCTGGCTGTGAATAGGAGTAGGTAGTACATAAATGAGTATTCGGAATTTAGCGTGAGTTAGGGATTTCAAAACGTGTAGATTTGATGACACGAGATGGGCTGGGCTGGTTGTAACCTAGCAGTAGATGAATCAAATCATTTTACATCTTCACATACAAACCATACAAACATAAAGAATATCTACCAATGCTCTCTCTTATGTATAAATTCATACCATGTATCTAGTCATCAACCTCAAACTAAAATCTCTCGCCCATTCATGTATCAACCCCCCTCCCCTTCTCCTCCCCTTTCCTCTCCCAAACCCCCAACACAGCCCGAAAAAGAACAGAACCCTACCAGTCCAAAAAAGACCGGCTCCGATCTAGCTAGTAAGAGTATACCCCCACCTCGACCAAATCAAGCCTTCATCTTCATTTACCCCCCTCTGAAGTATTTTCCCTCAACTTTGCTTGAGATACTACTATGTGACAACAGCAATTTACCCCATTCTCTGGCTTGTCTCTCTCCATATACACCTCAAGTAGTAATCCCTCACTATCCCATTGCCATGCCTCAGCCTCCCCCCTTCCTTCCTCAACCATCCCCTGCCCTATAACAAAAGAAACATGTATCCACATTCAGTATCTGCGTTGTGCGTCCATCCACATCAAAAGCTAACAAAAAACAGGATTACGCCCTATGATATGCATATTCCCTCACCCGTCCTTAAACGCCACGCTTGAGTCATGATTTCGGTTACTGTAGAAGGTTGAAAGCCCAATGAAAAAAAGAAGCCCATAAGCTTCAAATAAAATAACAAAGCAAAGAAAGATTTTTTTTTCGTCTGAATTGTATTGTGCCCGTTAAAGGCAAATAATATGACATTGAAAAGAAGAATGTGGTATGGGTTGAGTAGTATAGTAATAGCGACATTGGGTTTATCGATCTTTCTTGGAATCTTTGACGATATTGAGATAATCCTCATCTGTACCAGCGCGTGATGACTTGGAAGTTGGTCGAGGAGTAGGTTCTTCATCTAGAAATAAAGATTGTGACTGTGATTGCCTCGGAGTTTTAAACAAATCAACCTCTTTATCGCCGGGACCCCCAAAAATCTCGGGAGGTGTTAAAGTAGCGCCCGAGATCTCTGACGCTGGAGGAATTTCAGATGTTGGCGATGCAATAATTGCCTCTTCAGTGACTGTAGGAGGTGGTTCAATTGAGTCCGGACTTAATATTTCCGTCCCTGAAACAATACTACCACGACTATTTGTGCGCATCATTTCTGTTCCAAGTTTAGAACCACGATGTATCTTTGGAGACGTAGAACCCTTTGGACTAGTCTTTTCTCGTACAGCAACATCACCCAATACTTCATCTTCATCATCACCAGATTCGCCACATTCATTGCGACGTTTCTCCCAAGTTTCTCGCTTCGCCTTCATTTTATCAGACGACCGTTGATGGGAAAGATTTCGACGGTGTTCCATTCGCGCCGGAGAAGAGCCATTATCAAGTAGGCTGGGTGGTGGGAGTTTTGATAATTCATTAGCCTCCATCATGTTGACTTCATTACTGATTCCGAGTCCAGTTTCATCCCAATCGCCTGTAGGTCTCCTATTAATGACAACAGGAAGATCTTCATTTGGAAACGCCTCGGTATCCCCAAAAAGACTTGAACTAATGGAATCTTCACGACTTGATCCTCTGAAGCTACCAGGAGCCATATGCGCATAACCCGAAGAAGCGGAAGTTGGACTATTGTCATCAAGGCGTAAGCTCTCCTGACGAAGACCAGATGGTGGAGGATATGCTGAAGGAAAGTTTAAACTAGATATAGGTTCTTTCCATTGGCATAATCTACAAAGGACTTCTGTAAGCTTAGAGGCCGTCGGTGGCTTTTCAATCAGAGCATCAAATTGATGAGGTGCTTGGAGTTCTTTCAGGTATCCAGTAATGGCAACTATAGGTGTTTGAGAATTGGCATTCTTGGTGTCGCGAATCATGCGAGCGACATCTGCACCATTGATTTGTGGTAATTTGAATTCCATCATAATGATATCGAATTTAATATCACTAATAGCATATCTCATTGCGTCGGCACCATTGGAAACAGTTACTGTACGACAACGTAATTTCTCCAACAATTTCTCCATCACCATACGAGATACTGGATGATCTTCACAAATCAGTACATCCAACGGTCTAAAAGCAGGGCCATCAGATAAAGTGATTTGAGACATCCGTCTTGAGCTTTGGCGACGACGTTGAACCCGAAGTAATGCATTGGCCTTCTCCCCTTCATTGTCCGAAGAGGAAGGCGACATGTCAAATACCTGACTTCGTCGTTTGCGATGAGATAAGAATTCGCCTGGCAATGGGCTTCCTTCTTGTGACCCGACTGTTTGCGAACGAGCTCTTGAAGACGTTGAATTACCGCTACCTTGCCTTGGAGTGGCAGGTGGCGCTTTTGCTGGTGATGATAATGAAAGTGGTGGAGGTGCTGATCCACGTGTTTTGATAGGCGACGAAGCGGCCGAACTAGCCGTTTTTTGAAGTCCAGGTGATGTTCGAGGACCATCGATGAAAGTGGCGGGCGGTGCAAGATTATTACTTGACTGTTGTGACAAGCTCGAGGAATTGCTCGAAGTTTTGCGTCTTGCATCGTTGTTTTGTCCTGCAACAAATGAGACTAGCAAAGGCGATGAAGGTTGTGAAGCCCTACTCGGAGAAGAATTTGCTTGACTCAACCCGGAAGGAGACGAAGGACGAGCAGTAGCTTTGGCATTCGACAGAGTTCGTTGAATAGGCATAGGCATTGGCAATACCTGACTTCCCTCCAAAGCAGCTGGTGATGTAACTATGCTATTAGTACCACCAGGACTAACAAGTGGCTTACTTTGAGCGGCCATAGCTTCCTGTCGTAATTTCTGAATAACGTCCTTGTTTGCCTTCTCCAGAACTGGCAAATTCTTGAAAGTAAAATTGCCAAAGTCATCTGCTGCTACAGGTTCGCTAAGTCGTCTGCTTTTCATATCTCGAACGTGAGGTGGAATGTGCAGCGGCATCAAACCTCGTTTAACATTATTGACTTGACTCCGAACTCGAGATAAGGCATCGTGAGGCCGTTCAGCATATTCAGAACCAGGTGTGGGCTGTTGAGTTGATGATTGATCCTCCATCTCTTCCGCAAATGATTGCAAAGTGGCTCCCCTCGCATCAAAATACTCGGTATCCTCGAGATTTTCTGGCGCAGGAACAAACTGTGCCTCATCTTCAAGAAGTTTATCCCATTGGGTTCCTTCAAACCAAGGATGATTCCGGATCTCATCTCCTCCAGTAGGAAATTTCTCTTCTTTGTTGGCCCCAAGTCGTTGTTGTGGATCTACGCATAGAAGCTTGTTTATGAGATCTTTAGCTTCATCTGAAACATCGTAGTCACCTTCATCTGGCCATGAGATTCGTCGGGCTAGGATATTCTCGAAAACTTCATCTGGTGTACCAGCATGAAAAGGTGGGTAACCATAAATAAACTCAAACATGATACATCCTACAGACCACCAATCACTTACTTCATCTTGGCCAAGACCATTCACAGTTTCCGGGGCAAGATAATCCGGCGTACCAACGAATCGACGATTACTGTCATCAGGATCGAAAAGGGCCATTGGAGGCGGCATCATGCCTGTGACTGTTTGTGGTGGTGTACTGTGTCTGGCATCTGAGCTGTGACTCGTGACTGGCTGAAGACAATAATCCGGTGATCCACTGGCCTCATGCTCGCTCAATTCCTCGATAGGTGTCTTTCTTTGATTCAAGCCTTGTTGATTTTGAGACTCACTCATAGAAAAGGTGTTAAACATGGATATCAGTGCATCACTGCCACCGCTGTCGCTCCTATGACCGGATGTTCGCCGCGAATCCTTGCTGACGGTATTTTCTCGACTTAAATTGAAGTATGAGGGCGTTCCCGAACTGCCTGCATTGTCTGGTGTCATTTGAGGTGTCGAGCCGGGTGAATGATGTCCCTGGAAATCAAATGATGATGCACGAGAAGAGCTCATGGATGTAGCTCGAGCAAAAGGACCCTGCTTGAGTAAATCTGGGGCCGACTCATTTGCTGCGCTACTTAGTACACGCTTCTGACGACCAATCAAACCCATTCTCGAAAGACCAAAATCGGTTAATTTGAGATGCCCCTTTTGATCAATGAGAAGGTTGTCTGGTTTCAGATCACGATGTACAATACCACGATTATGGAGATGCTCAACACCAAGGATCACCTCGCCGAGGTATTTCTTCGCCCAATCTTCCGGAAGACCACCGAGAACTTTGATGAGAGATGCACAATCACCACCATTAAGATACTCCATCACAAGGTAGAGATAATCCTTGCTCGAGAAGGTCCAATAGAGCTTGGCAACGAAGTCACTCTCACCTTGCCACATCATAATAGCACGTTCTGCCTTAACATTTGTGACCTGATTCTTGGCAACCATGTCAGCTTTCTTGAGTACCTTGATGGCATAGTAATCACCAGTAGACTTTTTCTTCGATAGATAAACACTACCAAATGCCCCCTTGCTGATCGGCTTGATAATCTCGAAATCTTTAATAGAAGGTGGTACAGCACGTGCTTGTGGAGCACTAACAGAATTTAGACGAGGTGATGGCGGCGGTCGTGGATCTGATCCAGCGGCCGAGGACTGACGTCGATGGTGTGACGGAACCAGTGCGGGCGAACTGAACTCGCTTCCGGGAAGCATCGGCGATGAAGTTGGAGAAACGATTCCCTCGTGGGCGATCGGCAAGACGCGTGGTTTGGAAATTCTTAATGGGGACGATGGCGGTGGCATCCGAACCGGAGACTCCTGTCTTCGAGGTGAAAGTGTACCGGTGCCGAGAACCATGCTTCGCCGGTTTTGCTGTCGGGAACTTGCATGCCGACGAAGATCGCCGAATTCTGAAACTGGCGATTCTGTTCTTGGCGGACGCCCCATGACTGATGATGATCTGACACTACCATCACTCTCGGCACCTGTATCACTTTCGAAAACGATTGATTCCCTTCTTGATTCCCGAGCGTGTCCTAGTATGCTACTCAAAGCACCTTGGTGTGACCGAGGGGTCGGGCACTCCTTAGGACTGCTGGACCTGGTAGAAGAAATGGCAGCAGATGATAATCGGCGACCTTCATGTACTGGCACGGTACCAAGTTCAGCAGCTCGAAGTGCTGCAGCAAGTGATGAAGGTCCATCAAAAGCACCGGCAAAGAATCCCTCCTCAATAGCTGGTGTTGTTTCTTCAGGTTCCTCGGTCGAATCACTCAGTTGACCAGCTGCCAGTCGACTAGCTTTATTAATAGCCTCGTCAATGCAATCTTGTACGATCATCGAGAATTCCAACCGAATACGCTCTGAATATTCAATAATTCTACGATGACGACTGACAGCCTCAACCTTTGCACGAGCAACGGCCTCGCTATCTGCACATAGCAACGATAAACCTTCCTGATCAACAGCATTCATATTGGGTGATTGCCATTGCATAACCTGGGATATGCGAGATTCCGATTGGGGAGACTGTGTACGAAACTCTCCAGGAGCTTGCGGGGATGGTTCTTTGATCGCAGGAGTGTTGATTTCCATGGCCGTATCGCAAAGATCCAGTAACAATTCAACAATTCGAGCATGAGGTCGCCTTTGAGCAAATGATCGTCCTCTTGCATGACCGAATCCTGAAGTAGATCTTGATCTAGATCTACCCGATGTAGGTGTCCCAGGAGAAGCCGTACCAGAGGATGTAGTTGAGTTGCTTCCAATCGGCAATCCTTTGTATTCAGCCTGGGGTGGAGTTGGCATCACAGATTGTTCCCCCGAACTTGATCGAGCTTGTCGAGCTTCTAAGGCATCCAAAACCTTGACAATGGCATGACGGTGTTCCGTCAAGTTATCCTGACACATTTGTACCTCCATCTCAGCTTTATGTTCCTGAAGACATAACTCGGTATGTTTTTCGAACCACCAAGGAGGAATTTGACGTTCGCAGATTCGGCAAAGAAGTGGTAATGGAGGGGCATGATTTCCTGGATCTTCAAGACCACGTTCAGCGACTGTAGTCAGATAACTTGCAAGAATTTGTGCTCCCGATCCTAGAGATTCGACTATAATGGGGGCGAGGTCTATTTGGATTTCTCTCGGCGCTATCCAAGGTCTAATCATCCACATTGTCTGCATAAAATTAGTTGGCAATTTTTAACAAAGGCCATAAAACCTACATGACTGTCTGATTCGGATCCTCGATCATGTACCATAATACCTTGTCCCTCTAGATCAATTGTAGCAGGTTCCAGTTGTGATATTGCCGCTGCACCTTCGCCTTCTTTGAGATCTTCCAAATTCTCAGCTGGTAATAATCTTGAAGCCGGGCCCAACTGGATCGTGAATCGTATAATATAACTGCGAGAATCATCTTTCTTCATCTCCTCCACAGTATCTGCAAATACATTCTTGTCATTTTCCCCGATCAATATATCCGCAATTGGTTTGCCTTGAACTGAATCCAATGTTGTACCGATGACATCCGTCCATGAGGGGCTGACCCAATTTATTGTGCCATCCATACTCAGATCCATGATGACATTCAGAGTCTCTTCTGCGGCCTGTCTAAGATCTTCCCTTTCTTCTCGAATATCTGCACTGAGTGATCGTTCCATCAAAACTGTCTCTGCGCGCAGATGCGACACAGCAGGTGGTGCTAACATTTTCCGATCTCTCTCCATCTTATCTGTCTTATAAATTTGAGATTCCTAAGAATCGATCCTTGACGTCAACATTGACTGTTGTAAGTTGCCCTGAGACTTCCTATCAAATCATTGATTTCGTACGCGTCTTCGTTGATGATAATCGGGTCGTTATCGTGTCTTCGCAAGCTTCGAATGATGGAGGGGGGGAGGGGGAAACCCAAGTCGACTTGACCGCGAGGAATGAACCTAGCTAGCAAGCAATAGAGAAAGAAGACATCATGAAACTTAATATTGATGTCCCTTTCAATAAATTTTGAGTTGAAAAAGGGTTTGATGAAAGTATTCGAAAATACCTTATTAGTCGCGGTGGGTGGTGGTCCTAGGTAAATAAATGGATGGTAAATGGTAAATGGGGGACGAAAATTGTCTGGTGTTGTCTTTCTTGTCAGTTAATCGGTCTACGGCAAAGCTATTCCGTTTGAGTTGTGTGGAGTTGAAACTGGACAACCTCAGGTAATAATAAATCTTACCTTGTCTTCGTCTCCGTCTCAATAATGAAGGTCTGGAGGGACCTTAGAACTAAAAGGTAAGGAAGGTTAAGGTTAAGGTACTTGATTGAATTCTTGAAACGATTATTTGAGTATATATTTTTATTTTGAACGAACTTGATTTTGAATCAGATTCGCCAAGGAACTCGAAACAATAATAAATTTTCACAACTGGAATGTGAAGTTATCGTGATACAAGAGTTACTTTCGGGAGTTATGAAGTGCAATCGAATCCGAATGTTTCTTGCCCTTTACTTTTTGGGGGGAGAGGGGGGGTTTGACTGCGTATGTAGTATTCTATCTCTTGACCTCGCTCCGTTTTATGGTCTGTATTGTATTGGATTGGATTGGATTGGATTGGATTGGATTGGATTGGATTGGATTGGATTGGATTGGATTGGATCTGATCTGATTACAGTTTGGGAGTGATACATGTGTTTACGTGTAGATCATCAAGGTGAGGGGAACAACCAATTAAATCGATGAAGATATAATTCGACAACAAATCAAATTAAAGGAATGGATGACAATGTTAGAGAAAAGAGAAAAAGCCAAACAAAGGAATTTGTCGATTTGACGACTAGGTATCTGAGCACGAGGGCAATGAGCAACTCAAAAAGGGGAAAGGGAGAAGCGAAAAGAGAAATGGGAAAAGGACTTAGCTGGATAGGTAGGTTTATCAGGTTAAGAAAAGGTACGGAGGTTTATTATTCAACTACTACTACTAGGTATGGCATGCATGGTATGTATTAGGTATAAGAGAGAGAGAAGAGGAAGAAGAAGCTGGGGGAGGTTTAATTATTGTCTTCATCTTCATCTTCGTATGGTTTTGGTTTTGGGTTTGATAGTCTGTTTATTTTACTCTTATATATATCATGAACATTGAAACATTGAAGCAACAAGGGGATGAATATGAATAACCTCAAACCCCTCCGAAAATACTTTCTCGTCTCTAAATGTCATTTCATACATTCATCAAATAGACCTAAATCCTTCGGCAGTTACCTATACAGCTGGTTGTGTGATTGTGTCAACACATCATTCCATTCAAGCACATTCTACTACACTATTGCATGAAATCGAATGCAACTAACTTACTCTTACTCCTACTTGTCTTGTCTTTTAGACGTAGCTAGCTACAATATACTTTTGGCTTTTATTGAATAGCTGGTCTAGACTTTTATCCCCTCTTTCTTGAATCGTAACAAAATATTGAACGAATTGAACGAATTGAACGAATTGATGAAGTTCTTGATGTCATGTCATAGCGATAATAAGGTTTTAGCTCTTCTTCACTCAACACTCACAATAGTAGCACTTCTATCAGAATCAACCTTCCAGCCACAACTAAACGTCGAAAATCTTCCTTTATTTTTACTTTTTCCCCCTCTTTCCCCTCTTTTGCTTGTTCAACTGTCAACTTTGCGCAACGAAACACTCTATCTTGGCGTATTATAGTTTTACACCCTTTTTACGCCTAATACGCCTAATACGCCTAATACGCCTACCATCAGATAACAGAAATCCACCCCTTCATCACAACCGAAATGACCCCCCAACAACCACACACAACAACAACCCTATCACCACGTACAACTAATGTAAACACAACACAACACAACAGTACTTCACCCATCGAAGGAATAATACACCATTATACACAATGATTTCAATCATTGGATCCCTGAAAACGAAATGGTTACACTTCGCATATACCCATAACATCATCCAAATTAATTTTCCATAACACGACATCCATCCTCGACCCATTTCCGTCATCTGCGATTTCCATGTCCTTCTCGAGATCTACATCCTGGTGATAACTGATATTTTATCCCTCGATCTATCTGGGGTTTTCGGCCAGGTCCGTGGTTGGAATATACTATGAGGTATGAGGTATGAGGTGAGGTGGTGAGTGAGAGTGAGAGTGAGTTGTCTAGTGCCAGCTCGAGGTATTGCACACTTTGTGCCGCATACAAATCATAGGCTATGTTCGAGTCACAGTTCCATTCTCTGACTCTATGATTGACTCTACCGGGAACAGCTTACATTTACGGTAAGATATAAACAAATCAATTCCCAGCATTCGTTTCATTTCTCAATTAAGCTTCTCACCACCCCGAACCCTTGATCAACATCACCAAATCCCACCTGTTCTTCTGCATTTCCAGTGGCAAACCTCAAAGTAGCAACCTAATACCTAGGTATATTCCATGTCATATATTTGAACAATTATTTGTTTATTCCTTATTGCTATCACTTTGCAGATTTTTTTCAAAATAAACATCATCATCCTACACACCTCTCAATGCTTTACTACCACTCACCACTCACCACCCCTCTCACTAATCCCCCAATCCAATCCAACCACCATCATCTACCCCTCGCTCAACAACCTTCCACAACATATTACCCATCCCCTAAAGCAAGCCCTCGTCCAACCTACACGACTCTCCAGCAACCAAACGAAACGAGCGGTAACAACAGGAAAACTAAAGCTGTACACTCAACCCCCAGAAACTAACTTCCCACGCCAAATTCCCCCAAAACTAGCAATGTGTTCATCGTCAGCAGATCAATCAGTGCATTGTGAGGTGCACTACATACGCCATCATCATCATCCTTTCTATTACTAGTTAGTACCGAGGGTTATAGTTCCGAAAGCATACTTTATAGTGCTTGATGTTTGTTTGGTGCTTGGAGATGATACGACATGAGCGGTAACGTCGTACCGTTCAACTCTTCGAGAAGTTTTTAGGGGATTGGGTGAGCATAGCATTGAGTATGCATGCACACACGACAGTGAAGTCCATAAAATCATCATCGTCGTTGTTTGTTTTGTTGATTCGATTAGATTCAATTCAATTCAATTCAATTCAATTCAATTCAATTCAATTCAAATAGATTAGATTAGATTAGATTTACTTCGTAGATTTCTTTTCATCTTTCTACTATATATGTACATCATGTGTGTAGTGTCGTGCTGACGCTTCCGTTACTGTACTCAGTTCTTATACTATGCATCTTTTCTACAGCAAGTGTACAGTAGTTACTTCCACCTACCCCTCCTCTCTGTCAATCATCTAGGTACTTTCACGTCTACTCCCCTCTAATTCTGAATAGGTTAAATATCGGATCTGCTCCACCACATACAAATAGTATAGACTCATAGAATTTCCTAGAACATACAGGGGGGGGGAGAGTATTACAGGTCGTATCCGCCATTTAACCTTTGCTTCAAAGGGGGGGAGAGTAGGAGGTACCTAGCCTTTCGATTTCCATCCCTGAATATCAAAGCTTCAGATGACGAGCCCACACCACCCATCACCGTCACCAAACCCCTTCATCCCACGTCCTTGGAACCCTCGAGAAACCCATCCACCTTGGCGCAATCAATTTAATTTATCAACTTGGCAATTTAGCCATGAAGAACTTGGTACCCATTCCCTCCCAACCCAACAAACCGGGGATCAGCCCCCCTCCTTCCGGCAACCGGTAAGATTCAGAGGCTTCCTTGCTTGCCTTGATGCAGTGACAGTGCAAGTGAGCACCGAGGTGTGGGGTACAAACTGGTCTCGTGGTGATCGGCGTGATGATCTGAGAGATGGGTGGTCACGTGTATCAGCGCCAATGGTTTGGTTGGGGGGGGACTGTGATGAGGTGATGATGTGCGATGCTTGGTGTAGAGGATGCGTGAAACGGTGTGTAGAAAAGGTCTAGAAGAAAGACATTGGGTTTGACAGCATGGCATGTCTCGGACGATTTTCTTAAAGAGTAAGGTTGAGGTTCAACGAGGATTTTCATTCGCTTACTTTTCGCACTCGTTTCTTTTGGGAATCTTAAGCCTTAGGGGCTTTGGACTGGGGAGGGGAGGCGAATATGTGTAATGGTTTTTAATAATGCCTTTTTAATATTTCACTACTGCGAGATATACATCCAGCCAGCTGTCAACATGTGGAGAGAAGAGGTGGAGATTGGAGTCCGCGAGTACATACATACATGCATAGAATATTAGCCTCGTGATTTTCTCTGTGTGTATATATGTAGTTCATATATATGATGAGATGATTGGGCTAAATCTTCCGGGTGGTGAACGAGACTTTTTGCTTTTGCTTTTGCCGATGGGACAGGATAATCACATAAATGACTCAGGATTTCCTTCACGGTAATCAATGAATATCATTCCAATCTGGTATATTTGATATCTTTCCGACTCATAACGTAACGTCATACCCGAAAGTTCGGTTATGAGTGCTTTTTTCCTCCTGAAATAACCCGAGATTATTCGAGACCTATTTCGTAAGACTCTCGCTACCCGAGTGGGATGAGATGTTCTGGATAGCTTAGGGTGATGGGAGAATATGAATATTACATCATGATTTAGTAAGTTCTAAGGTGGGATGATGGGTTGTTGGTATCAAGTTGTTGATGGTTCAATGTACGATTACTATGCACGATGTGTTTGTGATATTAACATGTTCTATGCTACTTGGACTGGGGAGAAAGATTTGAATATTGGAGGTGCTCTGCTTTAGATGTCTTGAACGTATATGATTTTTTTCTTTATAGCATTTGAGAATATCATCCTGAAATTGCGGGTACATGTCATTGATTACTATGCTTCTATTGGAGTTTGTTTTCTCCAAAATTATATATCTAGAGTACCCAGAAAATTAGTGCTCAAAATTCCTTGCACTTCTTATGTACAGAGGTCTTCACTAGGATCGTGTATGCACGGGGAATATGGATTTACATTTATTATACTATCACTTTGTGTTTGAAATTCCATACAAGTTTTGTATCATTATATGATTTATGTTTTAATAAGAAATGGGATTTTTTGTTGTATTGTTCATTCATCAAAGATCCCTACTCCTTAATCCTCACTTCCCACCATCGATTACCATCACTAACAAACCAACCCCCACCCAACCCCCTCGGCTTGTTGCTCTTGCCTTCCTTCTTCCAACAACCCCAAGAAAGAAGACAAGAACAATAAGCCCCCCATTACCTCCACCCCCTCGGCTTGTTGTTCTTGCCTATCTTCTTGGGGATGTTAGAAGAAGATAGGCAAGAACAACAAGCCGAGGTCATTGTTCAAGATCCCAAAAACTAGAATCTCTAGCAGTTTACTGTCATACTTAGGACTGCAGTGAAGAGGGTGCCGGCAGGCAGAACGTCCTGGTTTTTCGCATTAATACCGGCGAAGGTATCAATGCGAAGAACCGGTTTATACCTTTGATGGTATAAATCTTCTTGTCTATGGTTTGTTTTAGTTGTGATTATGCAGGGTGGTGAGGATAGATGCTTACCATCTGCCGCCAGTTCAAATATTTTGGAAAATTTGGATGACTTGCGTGTTGCAGCAGGAGCTTGCTTTCTCTTGGGTGACATTGTTCCCGGAGTCCAGGTGTCTTTCAAGAACTCTTGAATTCGTTCTCCATCTTCCGTGCAGAGTGCGAAGAGAGTAGAAAATTCGCGAGCCGAAGTCGAAGTTGTATTGGATATCGGTGGCTGAATAACGGATAGTCTGGTGGGACAAACTTGAATTGGTGCTTCTGATTAGAAGTACTAATTCTCGGTCCCACCAAACCACTGATGGAGCATAGAGGTGGTGGTGAGCTGTTTTGAAAGGCTTATGCGTCGTGACGGAATGACTAACGTGTTGGTGAGGAAGAAGCAACTGGTTATCTGTTACGAGTTGATGTTAGTTACTGTGGTATTTATCAACAGTTGAGGAAATCTGGAAATCCTGGGTAAGTATAGAAGGGAGTGGGCGCGACATACACTGTTTCTTTTTGATTCTGGTTGGGAAGAAGAGGTTAAGGAAGATATGTTTCTTTGGATACACTTTCGCTTTTCCAACAGAAATACAACTATCTCCTTTCTCAACCTCTTCCTCCGCTGAAAGGACTTGAGGTATTGAAGAGAAGAAAGTTGAAGTGTCGAGGGAGAATTTCGAGGGACAGGACAAACTAAGGACCACCAGAGGAAACAATCTCTTTCGGATCACGCCACAATACAGTCTAAATTGAATATTCAACCAGGGAAATCAGTTTCTTGAAAATCCTGAAAATCTAATTTCCGAGTTCCCACTCCTGTGCCTTGTACATGACCTCGGCCCCCAGATTTTATTGGAAGTGAATCTATCATCTGAAGGCCGTCCTGATACAAGACTCTTACAGTCTGCTCTTCGGCCTTCGGCTTTCAAAGATAACTCGAAAAGCTCCGAATACTCATGAAAATTCTGCTTTGTTATTATTGCTGTGAGGCTTTTGCTGTGAGCTTCTGTGTCTTTTGAAGTGTACCTCCCTTTCATGTTTTTGGCTTTAATGCCAAACAAGTATTTTATTACAAGAATATTAGTATCAACTGGCCATCAAAAGTCTCCTGAGAAAACTCCTTGATGGTCTGCTTGTAATTTATTCATTCCTCTTGCTTCAAAGGCTTGATTCACAATCTCAACTTAAAGAGTTTCTCCTCATTGTTTAATTCTGATTTCCTTGGTGGATTTCCATTTTTAAACTTCGATATATGAACTCTGACTATGAATGACCTTAGTCTCGACTTATTGTTGGATTAGTTTCTGGTTCCTATTGCTCACCAGGTTGAGATTGGACTGGCTGATCGCCAATCAGAATTTGGGTATGTAAGATTGTGCTCCTGTTCAATGAACTATGTTGCTGAAATCTAACAAGCTATACCGCAGCTGATTACTCTGCCGCAGCCACGGACTACACCGAATGCAAAAGAGCAGCAATCTTGCCGGTCTCAAAAGGCAGAGGTTGAACCTTACAAATCTCTCTAATTTTATAAAACCAGCAGCATTACAGATGACTTAGACTATCAAGCACAATGGTTTAGCTACGAATTCAAGGTATCGACTAATACATTCTCGTACAGACTTGCCTGGGAGCATTTTTTGGAAGGATTTGAGACCAAATTCAGCATCAACTTGACTGAGGCTAAGCACACAAATCTAATTACCGCTTTAATTCTCAATGCGTTCCGGTTTTCGGGTTATAATATGAGGTATTAAACTTCCATGATTTTCCCCAAAACCGGATAGTGCTGAGTACACTGCAAATGTTGGCGTTCATACCAATGCTTGATTGACATGGTAAGAAGCTATCCTTAATATCAGTACTGATGCACTGATCATTTTATAAAATGGTTGGGACAGTATTAATAGCAAAATTGGTCCAATCAATCATCATTTCAACATATATAAAATAGATGACGGTGAGTTTTAAATTTCTTCGGCCTGTGACAGCAGTGTAACGCCGTGACATTCGTTCGCGTATTCATCGCTTCGCGAATGATGGTACCGTTTAGTGGATGCATTCGTAGAGAACAATGCGAGATAAATTTGGAAAACAGAAAACTATCGTACTCAAGAAGGATCTGATTAGTTCTTATTCCCGTAGTTTTCCTCCCTGATATGATGGATCTGATGCTAATCAGTTATTGATAGCCTGGAGTTTACAAGCCCACTCATCATGAAACTGGCACGATTTTCCATGACTGACCTCTTTCATAAAAGCGCCTTTGACTAACTATGGAACTGGATCACGGCATCTTGGCTAACCTTTCTCTCAGCAAACTCTTTAATCACCCAATATTGCTCCCTCTTTCTTTGTTCCTCCTCTTTCACCTCGTTATGTAATGAAATGATTCTTTCCAGTACCTATGTGTCCCGTACCAGCAAGTCAAACCCAGGCCTTAAGATTAAACAATTGCTTTCCCTGCTCACGACGCTAACACATTGATTTATTCACCAGTCGTTCGTTCTCAGATCACATTCCAGCATGTGGAAAGAATGGTGAGGATATTGTCGACCAAGAAAACATAGTCCTCTCCCTGCGATGAACTCAATCATGGTGTCTCTGCAGGATTTTTGCCAAGAAAAGGAACTGCAGCTCTCCCCACGTGCACGAGGGCACCGAATAATGGGGTCCCTGCCGAACTATTATACAGAACATTAGGATAGATGGAGGGAAAGTTTATGAGAAGAGGATGGGTGGTATTGAGGACATTGGCAGGGGAACAGCTATCCGACAGAGGTGTTGCGAACACCATCATCTAATAACATATCGGCCTGAACAAATCCTGATTTAGAGACAATCTGGCCGAGGAAAACTACTTTCTCGAAACCCAAGGTAGGATGGAGAGACCATCCAGCTTATGGGTGTCTCACCCCTAGCTTCAAAATTCAACAACCGATTGGCCATATACAAGGAGGCAGATGGTATAGACGTTGTTTGGAGACTATAACCAAATTATTGCGAAGCTACACCCAGTAGCGCTTGGTACACGGTAGGGTCTCATTGAGCGGCATTGCTTTTTTACTCTTGGTGCAAGCTCTCGTTCCATGTTCAGGAGCACGTTCCAGAGAATAAGGATGCTTCAAGACCTGTTGCGGAGGATATTGATAACCATATTCTAACATTTGTCGATAGACCTTAGTTGATTTGATACTCTACCATGAACACCCATTCAGTACTCATCGTTAACAATATTTGAATTCCTTGGCTCTCTCAATGTTATGTCCCATATGTCCAATTTATATAAATTCAAGCATTTTTTGCACCTGTTTATGATGTTATGATGCATCGTTTCGAGTTGTGTACTTCTCCTTCGGATCGAAGGAGATTTCTTTGGCAACTCTATAACATTTTCAATTTCTACTTTATGACTTGGCGCCAACTTTTTAGTAGATTACCTTGGGCTTCAATGTTAACACCAGTGTGTCCAGTTGTCCGAAATATTCCCAAATAGTCGAAAAATTTGACAGGATATGCTTGGTATGTCACGGTAGAATATGAAAAATTATATCCTGTCAAATTCAGCTGCCCAGAAAAGTTACTTAAAAACATTAGAAGAGCTGGACCATTGGACACACTGAACTCACATCGAAGCCGAAAGAAGTGTCTGACGAGCTCTACCAAGCGTCAAATTTAATTGGGGTCTAGATCCAGACAAACTGACCCAGTGTCATCGTCGTCTCCGCGTTCGATACTCTGGGTTACAAGTTTGCAAGCTCACCATTTTGAAAATTTGATGGAGGTAACGTTGGACCGCAATAAATCGAGCATTTCTTGCTGGTGCCGTGAAAGCACAGCTCTACCGATTCTTGGTGTAAATTGCATGCGAAATCTAGCAGTAGCATTTGATTTGACCTGCAGTTCTAATATCCCGTGGCGTTACTGCGATTTTTCGTCATAACAGCATGTGTCGATCAGCATCATACTGGAATATGCAGATCTCATAGGCAGATGAACATGCAATGACGGAAGTTAATGATTAATCTTCTCTCACCTTTTTCAATTCAAAACGAGCTTTGCAGCAAAATTTGCTGTAATAAATACACCCAGCGTATTGTGAAGTGGCCATCATTATCCATTTCCAAACACTTGCATGTCTCTCCGTCTTGCAGCGTAACCATTAAAAGTAGAACAAACCCAGCTTTTGAAAAGAATTAAGTATCACCATATCCCTAAACACCTATCACTGTCCATTGATATTTCGAGTGACTAGATTTGAATTGAATAATGAGGCCTCATTGTGAAAGACGACAGTAAATGATGCGATCTCAAGGTACGAGGTAATATTGAAGAACGAGAGTTGCATGTGAAACTAAGGAGAAGCAATGTGAAGAAGTCTTGGAGGTGATGTTGAAGGTTGGAAAGGATTTGGCTATCCAGACTGACATTGACTACAAGAACTGCTAAACCACTGCTACTAAACCAAGATTGCAGCTTGGATTCGCGCATATCAATCAAGTAGGTTCAAGGTACCAGCGTTTGGTTCATCACTATAAATTAATGATTTACTAATCATTAGTATTCTCTTAAGATATCTGAATCTGTATCTGCAAGTGTATGTAAACTCTTGATGTATGAAACTATCCAATACCGATTTATCTTGCAATAACTCGAAGATGGTATTCGTCACTGAACATTGACTTCTGAATATATACTCTTTCAAGATACAAATAGCCTTTTCCTGCATGACGTCAAAGATGGTGAGAAGGAGCCTAATACTCATGATACACCGTGACATATGATCATGTGTACGTACTCAGCCCCTCGAAGCATAATCGTGACACTATCCAAATACACTACTTAGTGAATGGGGATGTCACGATGTTCAAATACCGAACACCGGACCATGGGCTCTGGTGATCCCGGTGGAGCTGAATGTAAGGGTTGGTGGTTGCCCGACGGGTGATCTTCTTGTACGAGATGTAGATGGATGGATGGTGGATCGTAGATCTTGTACGTAGATAGGATAGGGGGCCTTGAGGAAGAAGTTTTACTGTCTTGATGGAGTTCTTGAAGAATTAGGATTATGTGACGTAGAAAAGAGGGAAAGGAGGAGATTCGATGTTGATGTTGTTGATGATGATAAGTGATGAATGATATCGAAGAAATAGTCTACCGCCGGAACAGTCAAACAAAAACTCATCGTCGCAAATATATTTTATTTTATTTTATTTTAAATCATTGTACAAGATAAGTGGATGATGGCTTCTTATGAGGGCTTCTTGCCGCGTGAGAAGTTGTATCACCTCTTACTAATAATCTCTCGCATATGCATCCGGGTATACTTGGAAAAGGATATAATAACTCATTCTCCTATACATCAATACATCATCAATACATCAATACATCAATACATCATCAATACATCAATACATCAATACATCAATACATCAATACATCAATACATCAATACATCAATAGGTACATCAATAGCATCGGAAACTTATCTCGAATCCAAGAACAAAGACAACAAAGCATCCAATCCACTCACTCCCCGCTTTCCAACCACTCTGAATAGCGGTCTCCATCTTCACGACCCCTATTACTACTGATAGGAAACTTTTACTATGCTCTGTACCAGTATATCTTAGGATTTTCGAACAACTTAAATAATAAATATCATTTCTCGACGAAATTCATTCTTTCTTGAAACATATTGAACATCTGACCGCGTTTTGTTTCTCGTGCATATCTTATTGAACCCTGACTCCGCCCGCTGTTGATCAGCTCAGCCATCATATCATCAACCTAATTCCTCCCTCTCACTCATCATGCCAACATCACAACTCTCTCATCAACATTCACGACACTCCAATACATCTCGAAATCAACAGAATAGAAACAATATGGCGAGATCAAACGGTGTATCAGATCGTTTGCGCAATGAAGGTACTCGAATCTTTATTGATACCAGTTTCCCCATTTCCCCATATCCCCATATCCCCATATCCTCCCCATATCCTCCACATCTCTCTAATCTTATCTCGTATCTATCTAATCGCCTCAACACAGCAGAATCATGGGTTGAAATATCCTCTCAACCATCTTCATCCTCCATATCATCCATCGATAACGAAATTGTGACAACCGGTCTCCGCGTATCTTCACATCCTTCTACTCGACGGCGCAGACGCTCTCAAAACCAACCACGTCCGCAGATAACTCCAAACATCAACAGACAAAGAAGCACAAGCAGTCAAGAAGAATACGAAGAATCGGAGTCGGAACCAGATCACATAGATATTTTAACCAGCTCCAATGAAATATCTCCACCTGTAGCCATCCCAGCACGATTGTCAACCCAAGAAACATATGATGCGGAATCTGAAGATGATGAGGATGAGAATGGTACGGCTTTGGGAATAGGAAGGGGAACAACACTACCATTTACACCACAACCAAATGCCTTCACACATCCTCCTTCTTCTCAATCCCAAAGTCATCGAAACCCGGCTCCAGCAGATGGATCATATTTCCCACGACAAGTTCGCTCACAACCTCGACCACAATCATATCCATCCCGCAACCACACAACTTCACGAAACACATCTTTCAATAATTACACTCGACCCCCTATAGACCATGATGCCGCTCTCCGCGCTAGCCTCACGACCTTACTTTCCTGCGCAGCCGCAGCAAGAGGTCTTCCCAAATCCCCTGGTGGACAAAACGCTACAAGTAATGAACCAATGGGCCTCCGAATAGTCCCCGAATCCGAGCTCCTCGGTACAGCACCACCTCCTACAGCCAACATCTCACGACCCCTATCCCCCAATCGCTCAAAAAGTAGATCATCACAAGATTCTCAAGATGAAGTTAAACGCAAAGCCAGCCAAGTCAAACCCAACAACCGAGCTCTCAAAAAGAAAAAGGGAGAATTGGTTACAGGGGAAGAAGCATTTATCTCGCCTACTCTCCTGACATGGGTAATGAGCGCAGGCGTAGTTGTACTAGTCTCAGTTGTAGGATTTGGAGCCGGATATGTTATTGGAAGGGAGGTAGGAAGGCAAGAAGCTTCGGTTCTTGGGGGTTGGAATGGCTCGATGAGTGATGGAAGTTGTGGGAGAGAAGTGGTTAGGAGTGGAAGCGGTGGGTTGAGGAAATTCAAGTGGGGTGGGAGTGTTGCTAGAAGTATCGTTGCTTAATCGAACTTTTCGTGGGTGGCATTGCATATACGTATGCTGAATTTTTACGTTGCTTTGATGAGGATGATTTATATCACGAGCCTGGTTTGGTTTGGTTTGGTTTGGTTTGATTAGCAAGCATAACCTCCGTCAAAGGGGTTTGGATTGCCTATTGCTTTTGGCGTTGGATTAGGCATTGGATCATATACATCTTCACATTCACACTCACACTCACATTCACATTCACATTCACATTCCGAGGGCATCTCATCTTGTTTCCCATATGCATTTTTGTTTAATACACATTTAGCGGAGGATCCTCGGGGACAACAATATGCTATTGTATGGTACGACGACGCATGATATTAAGAAGATAAAATTGAAAGGTTAGGAATCGAGTGCATCCAATGAATGAAATAGGATACGAACGAAGACATCTCTTGATAATCTCCTTGTCATTCCCTATCTCATATAATTCTTGTCTGAAAAGAATAAATGAATAAATCATAATTATATAGTAGATCCCCAATTGCGATTTGCACGTCTAGATAACCTTCTAAGGTTAGGTATCCAACCTCGCCTCGTAGATCTTATAGCGTTATGAATAGATGTTACAATGGATGTTATTATGTTAAATTTTCGACTTGTATATTCTTTTAGGTATCGAGCTTTAGCGCACACTGATTCGGTGGAGTTGAAACTTGTTGGAGGGGATGTTGGGTGCAGGTGGTGTTGAGGGGGAATTGGTTTGTTGATTTTGATTTTGATTTTGAGATGGTGGTTTCCTGGGGGCAAAGGGAATGTGAAGAGGGAGGAGAGGGAGGAGAGGGAGATGGGGGTTTGACTCGGGTATTAATAGAGATGAACTAGAGTGAAGTGAAGTGAAAAGGGTGAAAAGATTGATAATCTCATTATCTCATTATATCTAGTGGTACCTTGGGATTTGAATGGTATAGTTGATGAGACGGAGGGGATGGGATGGGATGGGATGGGATGGGATGGGGTGAGATGAGATGAGATGAATTGGGCAGATGAATGAGTAGCCATGATGTCATTGATTGCAGAAAGATGATTAGTTCTATGAAGGGCGGGATAAAGTTCATGGTGATTAGGCGAGGATGATACTAGTATATAAATGAGATGTCAATATCTGATGGGCAAAGATTTATGGAATGTTGTATTGAATATATGTGTAGCTTGATTTAGATACAACGATAATGCAAAAGAGACAATAAATAGTGATGGTCATAATTTTAGGTTTGGTTCTCTTGTTGAGTATCTGCAGAATAGCAAAGATGTTGATCTATCGAAGATTGACCACTACCAGTCTCCCAGTTAATGATCCCTCAACACACAATATCTACTCTATCCTCCCCCCTTCGCAGACCCTCAAACTTACCATGATGCCCATGCCGACTCCATGCTCGCCTCGTTGGCGACCTGAGCAGTTACAAATCGCACCTCGAAACCCACGAGTTTAGCTTCGGGTAACGCATCGCGCATAAAGGCTTTACCGGGTGCTTTTTTCTTCTCGGCCCACTCTGATGCGATGATTCCCAATTCACTTTCGATTCGCCATGAGCTGAGCTTGCTGCCGGATTCCCAGGCCAGGAGACAGAGTTTGTCGAATGCTATCATGCAGGTTGTGGATTCGTAAGGGGTGAAGTTTACGGAGTCCTGATAGATGTTAGATTGCTTGTGTTTGTTTATAGAAGGTGAAGATTGGGGAGGTGGAATACCCAGTCGCTGCCATGGAGGAATAGAACGGAAGGTAGGCGGTACTTTGTGGTTAGGAGGTGGTTTAGTTCCGCGGCGGTGGTGCATTCTTCTATCTTCGAACTTAGGAGACGCTCCATCACTGAGACGATTGAAAATTCTTCGAATTTCGCGTTAGAATGCTAGTGAGTTGTAGTGGAGGTGATGGTCTGGGTGGCCATGATGAAATTTCCTTGGAATTGACTTTGTTTCGTGGACAAGACCAAGCCTTGACATGTATCTCTTCTTGAGAAGTGAACATCCCTCCGACATATGGCGTGTTTTGTAATTGGCCATTTGAAGAAGAAATTAAGATAACATCCGAGGTTTTTCAATTCACTTTTGCATAGAAAGACTCCATCTTCCATATTGTTTCGTCATTGAATCTACTGGATGACATCAACAGATATAACTTCATAACTAAGGGGATTGAAATGAAGCAAACTGCCATGACTTGATATTTTCTATTTCAAAATAGTGATAACCTCGCATCAAATACATTTACTCACAACTTGCGAGTTAGAAGCCGAAATTCCACTCAAATAAAGGTTTCAAACTTCTTGATAGACTAGAATGCCGTAGTCGAATGAAAGGATCAATTCCTCATTTTCTGTTGCCTTGAATCATGTTTTTACATGACCACTTTTCGATAAAGATCAGCATTGCGCATGGAATTATTTGCTTCATATACTTCACAAGGCTAAAAAGAATCGGACCTTTATCATCATCCCATCCGAAAAGCGATTTCATGCTCGGTTATATATCTTGCGGATAGATGCATTCGTCATATATTTGCTGTTTCGATCCCATATGCACGGCATTTCAAAGTTTGGGCTGATGGAAATTGGAATAACAGAATGAAGGGTTCTTCTACTCCGTACGTATTTCCATGTCCATTTTTGCCCACAGTGTGGTGAGTGGATATGCGGCAACTGGCAAAGATTGAGAGCAGCACAAGAGGTATCAAGGTGACAGTGATTCCATCAAATGTAAAGGTACAGGCATATATCGAGGGATGAAGATGAATGCATCAAGCTGTAGAGTTTGGCTTAATTGACCCTCAATAATGGGAATTGAATGGCTTGCGTTCTTGGCTACCAATTCCGCCTGAATCTTGAGATATAAGGAGGTTTACCGTTGTAGATATAGTGATTTCAGAGTCCAGGACAGCGCTTCGATGTCCCTCCATGAATCATGTTCGTATAAGTACTCATGTGGTGGAAGAGATGAGGTGACTACTGTGAGTTCTCCGGTCTATTGATCAGATAGGACGGGTGTGTATTCTCCCAAAAAGGGTAAATATCTGAATGATCAGAGATTCGGTACCACGGAAATGCGTCTCAACCTTTTCCTACCCAATGGGGCTCACATTTGACCAATTTTAACATCTTGAACTTCCAATGTCGAGGTCTGCGTTTCGCCCATCACGTGAACGCTGAATAAGCTGGATGACTGAACTTCAAGGCCTCAATTACTATCACGAACTTTTTGCCCCGCTAATATTTTCCTCCACAAATCGAATAATTTACAAATTCATTGTCGTATTGATTTGATCCTTTCCGCTATATCTCAACGTCAACCCTTCGCCGCAATCATGGCGCCCATTTCACTCTCAGATATAATTTCTGCGCTCCCATCAGACGATTCATGGGGACCACAAACCACATCGGAAACCACATTAAATGGCGTCCCTTACGCCCCATACTCCAAAGGTGATAAATTAGGGCGCATGGCAGATTGGACCGCTGAAGGCAAAGATGGAAGAGATGGCAGAGGTGGGAGACAGCAGTTTAACCGAAACTACAGAGGTGCGATCTATACTTCAAAACCTATCTACTAGTTATTTGACTTTTAATTGCTCTTTATTCACGAAGCATAGCTCTTCTTTGGTTACTTTGTGCTAATATATCTCTCTGTAATAGACCAACAGGTTTACGGCGCTGGAACTTCTTCATTATTCGCCGTTCAACTCGCTGAGGACGAATCTACCTTCTCTGTTGTTAGCAACACTCGCGATTCTACCAAGACCCGCTTTGGACGTGGAGGAACTTTCACTCGCGGACGTGGACAACGTGGTGGAAGGGGAGATACCCGTGGCGGTAGAGGTCAATTTCAACGAGTTGGAGGACGAGGTGGACAACAAGGTTACAACAGCTACGATACCCGTGGAGGACGAGGTGGTGCACGCGGTGGAAGAAAGTTTGGCTGGAAAGATTATGACAAGCCACAAAGAAACCGTGATGCATCTGTTAATATTAAGCCGGACTGGAAGATGTTGGAGGAAATCGATTTCAACCGTTTGGCCAAGCTTAATCTTGATACCGATGATGGAGAGGATATTGATAGCTATGGTTTCCTTCAATACTACGATCGAACATTCGACAAGCAACCTGTTAAGGCTGCCGAAAGAAAGCTCACACAAGTTGACCGCGCTTCATACAACGTTACGACATCTTCAGATCCCGTCATTCAAGAACTTGCCGAGAAGGACGAGGCCACAATCTTCGCAACAGACAGCATTCTTTCCATGCTTATGTGCGCTCCTCGATCGGTTTATCCTTGGGATATTGTTATCGTTCGACACGGCAACAAAGTCTTCCTCGACAAGAGAGACAACGCAACACTCGATATGGTTACCGTTAACGAGAACGCTGCTGATGCTCCAATGGATGCTTCAGATGGTAGCAAGGATGCTATCAACCAGCCAAGTGCTTTGGCCGAGGAAGCTACATACATTAACCACAACTTCGCAAACCAAGTCGTGAAAGAGAGCGAGAGCCAAAAGGTAGAGATGGAAAACGAGAACCCATTCTATAACCCCTCAGAAGAGACCGACCCACCTGCCAGCAAAGCATACAAGTACCGCAAATTCGATCTTTCTTTGAACGACGAAGACCCAGTTCACTTGGTTGTCAGAACCGAGCTTGATGCCGTTTCAAAGAACGCCATCAGCGGAGAAGATCAATACTTGACTGTCAAGGCTCTCAACGAGTTTGATTCTAAGGCACAAGGAAGTGGAGGCGCATTGGACTGGAGGACGAAGTTGGTCAGTCAACGTGGTGCCGTTGTTGCAACCGAAATGAAGAACAACAGCTGCAAGCTTGCAAGATGGACAGTTCAAAGCATCATCGCTAAGGCTGATGTCATGAAACTTGGGTATGTATTCGCTACTTTTGGGATTGTTCTTGTAATTACTAATTTTTGATAGATTTGTTTCTCGTGCAAACCCAAAGCTTAACGATCGCCATGTAGTTCTTGGCGTTATTGGCTGGAAGCCTCGCGATTTCGCCCAGCAAATGAACTTGTCCCTTTCGAACGGTTGGGGTATTGTTCGTACCATTGTTGATATGTGCTTGAAGCGCGAAGAGGGCAAGTATGTACTTGTCAAAGATCCTAACAAGCCAATTTTGAGACTGTATCAAGTCCCAGCTGGTAGCTTTGAAGATGATGGAGAAGGTGATGTAATCGAGGAGAACGTCGAGGAGGAAGATTAGAGTATGTGTGGTTGCATATAAAAGTTTCCAGCGTTCAATGGTTATGGGCTGGGCTGGGACTCATGGAGTTATGATAATGCACATATAACGTAGATAACCAATAAAATACGCTATTATTTTTGACGGGTTTGGGAAGACCTCCCCCTCCCCCATGTCCGTCGCATCAACCACTTATGGATCAGTTCCCGTTTCCCCAGCCAATACTCTCCCCTCCCCTGAATAAAGGTTAAATTTAACCTTTATTTAGGGGGGCATAATTACTAATTCGTTTGCAACCCCTCTTGTACCTCGCTGAAGTTCCAAAGCTTCTTTGACTTCATTGATACAATCCCCGAGTGAGAAATCTCACAAAAAATTGCACCTTCATCATTGTTCTCTCCAAATTGATATTGCATACTATCAATGACAATGATTAGCAATCACTTCTGGATTTAGTAATACTCCCGATCAGGTGGATATCTATCTATGATTGGTAATTAATCCTAACAGTGGGACTTGTACGCAATGGTTATCTATATAACTTTGAGAGGGTTCCTTTGTTTCTCGATATCCAGTTGCATATTGAAGCTCAATCGTAACTTAACCTTACACATCTATTATATACATCTATTACAAAGAACCACAATCTTCCCCTCATCTCAAGAATTAGCACTCAAAGACATAGAACCAATTTGCACAAAATATCTCAACTCTCCAACTTATAAAAGACCTTCCATTTCTTCAGCATCTTTCTCCATTCGAAAACAGCCTCAAAAGTAATAATGGCACAAAATCTAGACCCCAATGCCTTCACTACCCCTTTTGCCATCACAAAATCTGTTCACCGAGATCCCTACTGGGCCATTGACCCCAAAAGTCCAGCAAACAATCAATCGGGAAAGATCATTATAATCACAGGAGCTAGTGCTGGTATTGGAGCTGTAAGTATTTTCCCGGAACACACCAACATTCGACCACCCCACTCACGTCCCCTTTTCAATATCAAGTACTATCTAACACCGAATTAGGCTGCAGCTAAAGTTTGGGCCGAAGCCCATGCATCCGGTATCGTACTTGCAGCTCGTCGAGTCGAAGCCATCGATTCCCTCATTGAGAAGCTTCAACCCATTAGCCCAGAGACCAAGTTCCTCAGTGTCAAGGTCGATATTGCGAATGAAGAGGATGTCAAGAACCTTTACAAAGCAACCCAAGTAGAATTTGGAAGACCTGCCGATGTGCTATTGAATAATGCAGGCGTTTTAAAGGACCACTTGATTGGAGAGGCGGAACCTAGTGCCTGGTGGCAAGTATTTGTGAGTTTTCTTGCACTCCGAACTGGACTCGATCAATAAAATGAGACTGAAAACTGATTTTTGATGAACCCAGGAAACCAATCTCAAGGGTCTCTATCAAATGACCCACCATTACATCAAATCCCAACCCGACTCCAAGAAACCAACGGGCACAATTATCAACGTCTCTTCGGGTCGCGCAGGTTTCACAACCTCCGGCGGATCCGCCTACAACATCTCCAAGCTCGCCGAACAACGCTTATCCGAACACATCTCCCTCGAATATCCCACTCTGCGTGTCTTTACCACGATGCCCGGAATCGCAGCTACAGATATGGTTTCGGAGTCTTTCAAAGCGTATGCGCATGATCACGTCGATTTGACGGGGATGTTGGCGTTGTATCTGATGCAGGAGAGAGCGGATTTTTTGAAGGGGATGATGGTAGGGGTTAATTGGGATGTGGAGGAGCTGGAGGAACATAAGGAAGAGATTGTTGGGAAAAAATTGCTGCATACTAGTTGGCTTCCTGTCTTGCCATTTAATGGCGGAAAGGGGTTGACTGGTTTGAGAGCTTAAGGGATTAGAAGGGTAAAGTTGAGGTGTAAAAACTATCCCCGAGAAACGTTGTAAATGGACCGGTAGGTGTTAATTATTTTCCGAAAGAAAATGAATCAGATTTACACAAAACCCCTTGTAATACTTCAATCCCACACCCCTCAATCCTTCAATTCTGGGGTAGCAGATCTTCTGACATGTAGCCAATCACACAAGCGAATATGAATGCGGCGTGGTGGGCCATGGAGGATAAGTAGGGGCCAAAGATCTCACAACGTTGTCATTTACTCAACCGCTCTTCATTCTAAACTTCCAGATCAAGTCAAACAATAAAGTCAGAATGAACAATAATGACCCCCCTCCGCCATATACATCCCGTCCTCCTTCCTACACGGAGAGAAGCCCTCTCTTAGGCCATCATCTTCCTACCGAGCCTCGTCCATATCGTAGCCCTGTTCCGCAGCCTGAAGATGGATCTCGATTTCGTGCTGCTACTTTTATGTCCATACTTGTCATTTTATTAGTAGTTGGATTTTACATTGTCCTTTTTACCATCGTGGTATTGAGTATATTCTGGCCGAGGATGGGACCTTGGTAAATGGAAAACTTCGGACCGCGCGATATATGCGGGATAGCTGAAGGAGGGAGTTTACTTGAGATCTGACTGCCTAGGAGTTCTAATAAGATAGATGGAATTATATCGATATTGGAACTCTCAAAACTGCAAGTCACGATACTCACGACGACGACGACGACGACGAATATCCGCTCAGTCATCCAGGTCATCGCTATAGAAGATTATAAACCAAATGAACGATCATCTAAACGAACGAAAAGAAAGTTACCTGCTTTGTTTGCGACGAGAACTTTTGCCACGAGAAGCCCATGAGGTAACAAATGAATGGCGTCCAATCCATACCCTGTTGATATGCAAGCGGCCGCATCCACAAGACTTGTCGTGACGGGTGACGGGTGAGGGGCGAGGGGTGCAAATAATCAAACGAAACCTCAACCTCAACCTCAACTCCATTTCACTCTTATAATCCACTACGTATGAATATTCGGCCCTATCTCTGAAATCGACATACTATTTTTAAAGGCTCCAACACATCCTAGATGAAGCGACTTTACAGCCTCGGCTTGACTCTAATTGAGGTACAACAGCCGCGATAATATCGAGGCAATCATGACATCGAAAACTTATAAGGCTCCGCCTTCGTACACCTCTCAAGATTCCCGAGGGTACTCAGAAATAGCATCTCTCGTTCCAAAGTCTCTTGAGTATCTCGGGTTTGATAGACGCAAAGGACAGAAAAGCTGAGAAGTTCCTACATCATGTCTGACCATGATATCGATTATCGACCGGTGTATATTACATTCTTCTTGATCCCCTCGCTAAATCTCATCTTCGTTTCTCGAGGCCAAATCGTCTGATTCTTTACTCGCTCAACTTCTTCCTATGATTGACCTTGATCAAACCAACGACTCAAGCTTTGATTGTATATCGAGCTTTCACTTCTACGATCCATCACCGTCAATAAATGTTCAACAATATACATATAACGACTACTCTCCTCAGAGGCAATCTCCAAAAAAAAAATTGTCGACTACCCTAGGCCTCGAGACCGACAATATAGAAAGCTGAACCCAGTAAGAGATACCATATGCATACCCATTGATGCAGCCCTGGCTTCAAAAGCATATCAAGGGAGACTTCCGACTCGGCAAAAATATCTGGACAACAAATGGAGCCGAAGCTCCTTTGGGTAGTTCGGTAGAGTTGGCTGGGACTTAGGGAGAGAATGTGGGGAGGTTGGTCGGCCGGCAGATTTTCGAGGAGGGAATTGAGGAGAGGTTGGAGGAGAATGCTGAACGCTTACATGATTCGAAATAGATCACAATATATCATGTTTATGGTATCGCTCGGTTGTTGGTAGTAGGTTATTAGCATTTCAGTTGGTATATCAGTCCTGAGCTGGGTTGCTTTGACTTTGGCAACGATCATGTACTGTACATTACTGCACGAGTTGCCAATGAATCTTCAAATACATCTCTATTAGTTGCTACTTGGGCTTTGTTTGAACATTACTTTTCAATCTTAAAGTCTTGCTATAACTGTATGATAGTTTGTTCATTGCTTTTCTGGACAAGTCCTGGCCTTCATCCATTGGAACGCGCTCAATACGATTGGAGACATGATAATACTTTACGTTTTACGTATCAGTTCGAGCCCAATATATTATTTTACTTAAAGCAGTTGTGGAGGACAGCTATATCTTCAGACGGATAAGAGTATAGATGAATATTGTATCAGGACGCTGTAGCTTGAAAAGGTTTTTTTCTATCGATTCGTGAAATCTGGGTCGTTTCTGATAATGATCTAGTCCGATCAGGGCCATCCCCTGGTTGTGAGTGGAATTTAATATTTTTAGGTCTCGCCACCAACATGCAGTCAGAAATCAGCTTTTATCATTGATATATTTCAAGCGTTAAAGCTTTCGAAGGAGGGGAATCTAGGGACGAGCGAATAAGGTTCTTTTGTGTAGATCTTATTATAATGACAATATGCGCCTGGAGTTAAACGAGTACAGGCACATAGAATTAGACTCTTGTATGAAAATTATAAAGCGGTGGAGTTTATCGACGATTAACTTTTTGGGATTTGAAGAGTCTTTCTGTGTTGAGATATCCCAATACAAAAACCCATATAATCCGATGTGTTCGTACCCTTTTCCTTATATGTACCTATAGAGAGGAAAAGGGAACTGAAATTTTTCAAGTCTTACATGCATGCATACTACAATATTATCCGTTTTACGAAAATACGAAGTAGTATTTTATTAGTTAATAATATAAAAATATATAATAGAATAACTAACTTAGCTATTTTAATCTCTAATTTAGCCCTGATACAGATAGCTGACTTAGCATCTAATCCCTAACAATCTTTCAATATCAATTTGAAAATAAATTTTATACCTTTACGTCACGTACACTCCACATCGCTCTCGCTTAAACAAAATCGGTTAATAATACTTAATATACACTACATACTAGGTAGTCAGGGGTAGAGGTGAAATATACAGTAAAGAAGTAATACTTGGATGCTGCTAATTGTACTTTACTTCAGATATTGGTTTTAACTATAAGCATATAGTGTGTGTTATCGAATTCACAGATATAGTTTGATGGATAGTATGTCTTTGAATGCTTTGTTTAAGAGAGTCGATTTGTGATAAAGCTACTGTGAAAAGACAAATGAGTTATGAGCTCAATTTCTCTTGTATGACAAAAGTCAGACCTACCGATACCAACTTCCAAAGTCCATGCTTGTAATATGAGTAACGATAGCATTGTGAAAAACTATTTATATCAATAGATTGTTTAAAGGGTAATATAGGGATAAATTTAGGTATGGAGATACCGCGAGAGTATAAAAAAGACTTTCGTTAGATCTTAGGAGATATTTGGTAACTTCCCTTTGATTTTTTTGATGATTTCACTTACAATAGATATATCTCTCATTTATAATGGAAACGGGTTACTCAAAGCTCCTGAGTTGAATCGATTTCAATTTGTTGTGTTGTTGTTCCCTGGGAGTATGAAAGGAGTCCGAAAGGATTTAGTTAGGATTAGGTTACCCACGTGACCCCAAATATAGTTCCAGCCCTTAGCCTACTGTAGTTTCAGCCTCGGATAAAAGGTTAAAGCTTCATAAAACATCAAATTAACTTCCGACAAGGCTACAACTTGAATTCCTATCTCATTATTCTCAGTTCCCAATACTATTTGCTATTTGCGTCTTCATCGTCACAGAAAATGAACAGGATTCAAACTTACAACAGTTATGGCTTATATACCAAGAGAAAACGTCGAGATCTTAGTTCACACATCAGCACCAAGTCGAGGGCAAGATGATACTCGATATAGAGCTTTCGCAAGTGCTTTTTTGGATTTCGAGCCTGCGACACATTTGCCTTTACAAGACGACCCCCAAGAAATAATAGCAGATGAGGAAGAGCCGGAGGTTCAAATAGAAGAGGAATCGCTGTATTCGACGCCGGAATACGACGAAAATGCATCATATTGCCCCCCAACCCAAGATCCAGAGACAAATCCGAGGGCATGTCAGAACGAGATCACCGAGGAGGAATTATCAGACCTAATGTATTCACCTCAACTATCCTTTCGAAGTGTTCTAGATAATCGAAATTCTCCAATGTTTCGGAATCGAAGCAGGATTGCAGTGAGCTTGGGAATGCAGTCTGGAGAGGAAATGCCTCAACAAAGTCAGGTTGTAGATCTGTTGCCAGCTCGGAGACAACCACCCAGTGTAATCGAGGACTCTATGCCTGATAATGATAGAATGATTCGTGAATTCTCATCTCCAACTCGACTTTTGGAACTATATCTGCAACATGGGGAAAGTACACAGGACACTCCTGATGTGAGTAGGAAATCGCAGTTCACGGATGAAAGCAGTTTGAATCTTGAGGTACCCCAAGCCATACCGTTCACTAGTTCACAGAACTATGAGGCACGTAGCAACTCGGAAGTTGCTCCCTTGCTATCACCAGGGGATTCACAGCCAATTTCTCCTCCTCACCGAGCACACGCGACCCGATATCGAGACATCTCACTACCCCCAATGTCGACTCCGAACACAGACGCTCCTAATATGAACTCTGATATTTCCAGTAGTATACGGACTTCTAGTCAGGCCGCGAATACTTCAAATCGACGCACAAGTCAAACTATGGAGAGGGAAGGTACAGCTGAACTTACGAATGAAGACAAAAACTCGGCTAGAATTTCAAAGAGGGCACTGATATCTAGTACTGAGGAAATACCGGAAACATCTAGCGCTTTGCCTCAGCATGCGAACAGCAAGCGTCGGCGAGTCGATTTCCCATCATCGATAGACAAGAGTCCCAAAAGTATGAAGTTGGTAATATCTGATACCACAGCCGAGACATCTTCGGCGTCTCTTCCTGCGCCCCAAATACCCCCTCCATCTATAACCCCCGAGGTTCCCGTTATTCCAAGCTCCATGCCTCCATCATCAAGTCCGCCTTCTGCCGACTCTTTGAAGACATGCACAATCCCATCGATTAACCCCGCAACATCCTCCGGGGATCTTACACCAGCTATGCTCATCACGCCAGCACTGGAAAAATTAAATTCGCACCCCAAATTCCACGGTTTACCGAAAAAATTTAATCCTACTTTACAGACCCGATCCTGTCGCCCTTTTGAGCGTGGGTACTGGCTCGTCAATGCACGCAAATTGGATGAGCCGCGCAGACAAAAGTTTTGGTCTAACGTTTTTGATCAAATCTCAGGGGGCCATATGGGGTGGGGTGTATCCGCTGAACGAACCCAGGATTGGCAAAGTATCAGGGTCAATTGTTGGGGTGGGGTGGTCAAAGAAGTATATCTAATGCTGTTTGTTGCTAGTCAAGGAAAGATAAAAGGAGAGTACGCATGTTGGAAAGACGGCGATGGAGAAACCGTGATTTCCTGGACGTAAGCATTATTTAAAGCCTGGCTTTGGATACGCTTAGGGATTTTGGAAACTCAACGCCATCCAAAGATTAGGATACTAATAACATGGCCAAATATTGGGGACAAGGATTGAATCTCTCACAAAATTTGCTCACGTGAACATGATTAATTACCGAATCGGCACTTCAATGGTATTTGCTTAGCTGTACTTTCAAAACTTCTGGAAGGTCGCGATATGCTCTAGACTGACGCTATTCATACTGAATAGGATAGTCGAGGGACAAGTAGAGCACCGATATCTTCGCTATTGTGTCTAATGACCGATATCGTTCGCAAGCCTCAACTCAAAATCATGAATTCAATAACTTATTAGACAAACTATTGAAGTTCGACAGTCAGCAGTGTTTGGCGGTTGTGTGACTGATAAATATACTAGGCTTTCATAACCTCTTTGGCTTTATTCCATTGGCACTATGATATTTAGTCTCGTTAATAGGATTATTACAGGCAGTAGAGTCTGCATACTTTTTGGTGAAGCCTCCCAAAAAAGGTATGTTTCATTTTGGGAGGCTGAGCAGCTTTCTGTTAGGCGATCATATTCTTTTGCACCGAGTTACGCATACACACATGCTTGCGCCATGGCATCAATGATGGAAAGCCTGGCCGCAAATCTGAGGGCGTTGCACATTCACAATTGGCATTTGAAGGGTATTGCTACGAATAGTCATATTGGATATACCCATTCAATTGAGGGGGTGGTTCGCGACTACTATTGGCTCATTGTTTTTGACGGATCAATGAGCCACGGTAGTTTACATCAGCTAACTTTTTCAATTCACCCTAGAAGCCGCCTAGTGCATTATACGACATGAGGGGAACAGTCATTATTATAATTAAGAACTGCCGTATGGGCTTCGTTTATAAAGTATCAAGATACTGTGTCCCCTTCAATTTATTTTTGGACAGATCAACTTGATGTTGAAATCAAATATACTGTTGATCTTGCAAATCATTATCTTCCAACAAGAAAAATACGATCTTTCACATACACAATGACTTCCAGTTATGAGTATGTTCCGATAGTTTATCGACATCAAGCTATCGATGAGCCTCAAGCAAATATGGAAAACCAGAAGGCGTCTTGGCCGTCGAAACCATCACCAAGATTGCAAATCGTTGTCGACGAAATGCAGGTCAGTTTACGAGACGTAAACCAAGATAATCCTCTTTATGATTGTTCTCTGTCGGATGGCTACACTCGCAGGCCCTATACCTACTTTCGCAAGCCCAATGACCCTTTGATCTTTGTGTCTGACACCTTCATGAATGATGTCGATTGGAAAGTGTTTGAACCGCCGCAAGAGCTCGTATTTGAGAACGAATCTCTCGCTGGTTTCGATATATATGATATTCCGGAACTCGAAACACTGCTTGCGGCATCTATAGGTGGAGCTAGAACACGCAGAACCTTAGAGGAAAACCTTCGTAGGACCGCAGCTCAACCAAGTCGGGTGGTCAATATGGTACCGCTTAAAGAAAGTATGGAAAAATCCAGTTCATCTAATACCTCTGTAGCCGGGCCATCAAGACCAAATTTAATAGTGAGTGGCTCAGTATTTTCCTACGAAGGATTAGGTATTAACTGGAATGTACAGACAACCGCAACAGATGAAGACATTTCAAGTATTGAGCAACAAACCCGTTCGATCAGCCAAGAATTAACGCAGACCAATATAACCTCTGACTCGGGATACATAACTGCCACAGAAAGACACGATTCAAACTTAATATCAATGCCTACCCAACACGGATATAGCAAATTGTCTCCATTTGCTAGATTGAAAAAATTACTTAAGAAGAGAAAGTCCGAGGCGAAGGGCAAGTTTGTAATTAGGGAGCCTACTGGGTATGAATCTCGGCATATAAGAGACGAACCCTGCTGACTAGTTGAACAGAGAATGTGTTTCTTGTTTGGATGATTTCCCGGACCAGGAAATGGTTCCTGTGAAATGTCACGCTTATTGCAAAGGATGTTTCGAAAGACTAGTTACGTAAGTTCTCTCCGATATACTCATTGTAAAATACCTAACATGTAATAGTGCGGCTATGCTTACAGAGACGATGTGGCCCGTTAAGTGCTGTCTGAACGAAATACCACATAAATATATTTTGAAAAATATCAACACTGTCTTGGCACGAGATTTTCGCTTGAAAGCAGCTGAGAGGGAAGTTTCTGCGGGAGACCGAATATATTGTGTCAAACCAGGTTGTGAAGCATGGATTCCTACGAAACGGGTCAATAAAGACCTTAATTGTGCATCTTGTCCAACTTGCAAAACAAGAGTTTGCATTACATGCAGAGGTCCACGACATAAAGGTATGGAATGTCCTCAGGATAAAGATTTCCAAGTTACGGCAAGGTTAGCAGAGGAGCAAGGGTGGAAGCAATGCTATAAATGCAATGCATTCATTGAACTCACAAAAGGCTGTCGTCATATGATATGCCGTTGCAAAGCCGAATGGTGTTACGTTTGTCTTGCTAAATGGAAAGCTTGTACATGCACAGAACCTCAGCTCTCTTTATCAGTGCAACAGATAGAGACAAGACGCCAGGTCAGTGCTCCTCAGACAGAACTACAGACACGATTACAGACAATAGAAACTAGTCTAGAAGCAAACCTAATCCGAAGAGCGGCGGAGGAGGAGCGAATTGCTGTACAAATGGTAGAGGATTTCGAACGACAGCAGGCTGAGGAATTAGGGAGAGAGGCTGAACGTCGATTTCATTTAGAGGAAGATATTCGACGTGACCGAGAGGAAAAAAGAGTTGCAGAAATAGCTCTTGCCTTTGAGAGGTTAAGGGAGGCGCTTGAGATATTACACTTTTCGCAAAGATTCCTTTTTACAACTCGCTCGCGAAAGGAGTTCCAAATACTTGAAGCACGAGACAAAGAGTTGGATGAGCTAAACGATCATCATTCACGGGAGACGGAACAGTTGAACGCGGAATACCAAGCGAAAAGGTCGAAACAAGAAATGAGTTTCCAGAATGATTTTAACGAGCGTCGGAAGGACGAGATCCGTGTTTGGAACGAGAATCTGGAGAAACTCGAAGTACTTTGTAAAGACAAACCTGATTCGGTAAACGAAATCAGAGCTGCGAAAGACTTGTGCCAAGAAAAATGTAATGCAGGGTTAAGGAAATGGGACTTGCACAGGAGAGCTGCCATGCAAGATCTCTCTAGGAGCTTTCAATCAGAGAAATCCTCACTTTCCTTGTCTCATGTTGAGGAAAGATTTAAAATCAGATCGGCGTTGGCAAATGATTGGAGAGACTGGGCAAGAAACAAAGTAGCCGAGGTCAAATGGTTTGAGGCTGTTATTACGGAGAGAGAATCCATGTTGCAAAGGCTAGAGACTCAGCAATATGCCTTAGCTACAGCAGAATCTGAAGTAGGCCGAGGATCTTAGAGTTGGTAACTGCTGTTACGAATGTGGAGGTTGGTTCTACATCGATACCATCATGTATCACTCCTTGTGCGGGGTGATTAAATTTTGTCCTATTATTCCGTCATACATTGTGTTCAAAACATGTGTATCGGAGATCACCACGTGATACTGAGGATTCACAAGATACCCTGGGAGCCAATGGAGACAGTTTTCGGAGGTCGTTTTATCCGGCATCGAAGATCTGCTGGACAGCAATCACGTACGTAGTAGGAGATTAATTTCCTTTATGCAATTATCTCACGTTATAGTTATACCAATAGTCATGGTGGGATAGGACGAGGTTACAATGAATCTGTTACAGAAGACCACAAGTAGTCAAGTGCCATTGGGGAAATTTCTACTTTGCAATCTCGTGTGTGTGAGAGATTCTGTGATGCGAGTGAGTATATATGGCTTTCATACCCATTATGCCAGTAGGTGGCAAAGACGCTTTTCATTTTCTTCTCTTTGTTAACTATCTTCAGCTTACCCAATAAGCCAAGATGGTTCGGTCGTTCTTTACTTTCTTTTCATTTCTCGTATGCGTTAACTCTGCATTGTAAGTACATCTACACATCCACCAATCGTCGTTAGGAAATTAGCTAATCCCCATTATTCAGAATTCCAGCATCATTCGTTAGGCGCGACAGCCCTAGCTCCGTAGCTCCGGCACTCTCACTTCCATCATGTGCTATTCCATGTATTGAACAGGCAGTCGCTTCTGAGACCACTTGTGGTATTTTGGATTTGGTTTGCCAATGTGATCCTGACAATGCTAGCTTAATCCAAGGTGGAGCTACGAGTTGTGTTCTCACCGCTTGTGGAGTTGAAATAGCTCGTCGTTAGTACCACTTTCTTACGGGGAACGAACACCTTAAGAGACACATACTGATGCCACACAGAGGTCTTGGGTGATGCTACTGCAGAGTGTTCTTCCGTTCTTGCCAATGTGGTAGGAAGTGCTACTGGGGTACCTTCAGTAGCCCCATCTGTAGTCCCATCAGCCGCTCCTACATCAGCCCCTGGCAGCGCATCAGCAGTTCCATCTTCAGTCCCTACAAGTTCCCCTATTGGTTCTAGCTCTCCATCAACAACTCTATCATCGACGGCAGGCTCAATAGTCCCATCTGCAATCCCCTCATCAATCCCAGACACCTCACCAAACCCCACTTTCGTCATTCCAGCTTGTGCAGAATCTTGTATTCAAAATGCCATTGGTCATACTTCCTGTGCACTCTCAGATCTTACATGTCAATGTGATCCACACAACTCTGGCATTATCCAAGCCGCGACTATCAATTGCGTCGTTGTGAGTTGTGGGGATGATGGAGAGTCGATTGCTGTTGGTTGGTTTGCTATTTCCTTTATTCTTCATCCCTATTCATTTACAATTGAAAAGTATAAAAGACTGATCTTAGCACAGACGTTCAAAGAGCACAAGCGGATAATTGTACAGCACTATTACCACCTTCCAACTCTGGAGCTGCTCCCCCGGCAACCACTGGCTCCCCAACGGCTAATGGACCGACTCAAATAAGTCTTACGGGCTATCCCTCTGGTATTTACACAGGGTTCTCCCCATGCGGTCCCCCGATTCCGGGCTCAAACCCGCCATATTATGGTTATCCTTCGGGATTGAATCCGACTGATCCTTTGGGGTCGGTACCAACTTCGGGCGGTGGGGATCCATCGGGAGCTGCGCCTAGTACGCCTACGGATCCGGGCTCGGTACCTTCAACGAGCGTTAGTGTAGATCCCTCTGGAGGTACTGGGTCTACGCCAACAGATCCGGGATCTGTACCATCTGGTGTCGGCTCTAGCACACCAACGGATCCAGGCTCGGTATCTTCAACTAATGCTAGTGTAGATCCTTCGGGAGGTACTGGGTTTACGCCAACGGATCCGGGTTCTTTCCCATCTGGAACTTTCACACCTACTGACCCCGGATCAGCATCCTCAACGAACATTAGTCTAGATCCCTCCGGAGGTACCGGATCATCACCAACCGATCCTAGCTCTCCAGCACCAAGTGATAGCTCATTCCCATTGGGTAATCCAACAAACCCCACAAACACACCAGGAAACCCTCCTTCTGGCCCAGGAGCAGCTTCCAGCACATACCCTGGGGATCCTTCAGGCTCTTCGAATACACCTCCAAACAGTGGAAATGGCAATGGTGGCCCAAGCTATGGTTATGGGTATGGTGGATATTATCCTTCCAGTACGCCTACTGGGAGTGATCCGGGTAGTCCGTTAGATCCGTCGGGTAGTGTTTCGGTCTCTTCGTCTGCTACGGGACCAGCTTCTTCTTCGGGTCCGGGGGTTGGATTTCCGAGCACTACTGGGGGAGATCCTTCTTTGCCTAGTACGACGGGAGGAGATCCGTCTTCGCCGAGTACTACTGGGGGAGATCCTTCTTTACCGAGTACCACTGGCGGAGATCCTTCTTTGCCAAGTACGACTGGCAGCGACTCTTCTTCGCCAAGCACAACAGGAGGAGATCCTTCTTCACCAAACACTTCCGGTGGTTCAAACGATTCACCCGGAGCCCCACCGTCCGGAACACTACCAGGAACCAATCCCTCACCTTCTGGTACGAATTACCCTCCTCCGCCTCCCCCAGGCTATTACGGATATG
>NGKJ01000042.1:208147-241113 GCA_002162495.1 Myriosclerotinia curreyana | reverse complement strand
ATTAATTAAATAAAATAAAACTAATTAAATAAAATAAAACTAATTAAATAAAATAAAACTGATTAAATAAAATTAATTAAATAAAATTAATCAAATAAGTTATATATATAATTTCAATTTAAAATCTAAATTATTTTAATATAACGCGCTCCAAAACACTGGCGAGTTCACTCGCCCCTCAATATCTGTTGGGTCTGGTGGGTTGATGGGGCTGAGGCAGCACGTGATCTGGAGAACTACGCCCGGAGCTTGATGTTTCTCCCTCACTTCAGCCTCGCCTCCCTCCCTTTCCTCCTCTACCATAGCAAGAAAATCAGCTTATATCTGCCCTAAATACACCTATTGCTGGCCATGGCCTCCCAGCAAGACCCATTTCCATCCACACCATGCTCATCTACGCCATTATTATCCGAAGCATCTCCATCCAACGCAGACCAAGAGTTGCCCTATGTAAGCTGCTCTCTATTCCTCAGACGCAACACATCCAGATCTCGTATCAACGGCCCACAAGTAGCTAACACCACAGCAAATTCAGGACAACTCTGACATCGTTAATACTCATGGTGCCTACCTTATTACTCGCCCGCGCACGCCCGTATTCCATGGAACCTACAACGAGGAATTCGTCTTAACGCTCGAAAAAGAATTGAATCACATTGTTACACGGCAGATCTGGAGACGGATTAAATATCGCGACGCTGCGGACGAATGGCCAATAGGGCGCACACCGCCAGAGATCAAGGAGAAACACGCGGCCGAGGTGAAGGCGATGACAGAGCAGTGGAACGCATCGGATACCGAAAGCGACGTTGTTCCGAGCCCACCGATATCCGACCAGATTTCAGAGACTACACTGGGCAATACATCTGAAGATAGCGAGGAGGAGAAGGCGACCGGGACTAGATTGGGCAAGAGGAGGCGAAGGAGCACGTCCGATGATAACAATGAGGAGGATATTTCCGTGACTACACTGCACAAGAGGCAGCGAAGAAGCACATGTGAGGAGAAAGGGACTACACGCATATCTGAGGATAACGAGGTGGAGAAAGATCGATGAAATATTTCCACTCCAAAAGCCTCCAAGCATTCACAAGCGTTATGAAAAGAATGAATCCGGATATATGGCATGAGGATGGCCGTATAAAGATGACAAATGAAGTAAAAGAATCAATCTGGGCGTACGACCGTGTATCGAAGCAACGGCAGCAGGAGAGCTACGCGACTAAGACACACGAAGAGTTTTTAGCCGCCGGTATGGAATGGGAAAGGTTGCGGCAGAGGAGGTACGCGGAAGAAGCGCCAGCCACTACGGAAGACATCGTGTCAAATATACCGCAGCAGAATGCACGGAAGCGGCTTCGAGATGTGTATTCGGCTGAAGATGCAACGGAGGAGCGAGCAGTTAAGGTCCGAATCGCTGAAAAGCAACGGAATGCGTCGGCTCCGATACGTTTACATCCAAGTCAACTTTATGATCGATGACTCGAAATGTTCCTTCGTTCTGCTCCTTTGCATACTTATTACAAACACCTACTCTAGCACCACTACTGCGATGTCTCTCCGTGGCATGTCTGATAAGACAGCCCAGAGCGTATGGGCCCCGAGGTCTATAAGATCCACGTGCTTCCCACCTACGTGTCTGCGACACCTTCCTCCCCCACTCTTCCAATACTGCAGCAGCAACTCTTCGAAAGAGTTTCCGACATTCCTCAATACGCGAAATTTTCCAGCTCTATTCAATACGGTCAAGAGCTTTGCGACCGGCCACTCAATCTCCCACAATCTGGATTACAGAAATCATGCCTTCTTCATACGTGACTGAGGCTGTTCCGCCTTATGACCCTGAAACTAGTGGCCCACTGGTAGGAATGCTTCCTTAACCTTACCCAAACCTAAGCTAACAACACTAGAAATTTTATCTGGGCGATCGATGGATTATTGCAACCGAGGCTCAACGGCTTGATCCGACGAGACATGTATACCGTATCAATATCAAGACGTCTATTTTCAGCTATATCCCAATCCGAGCCGTGCGCTTGGTAAAGGAACAAAATAGGGAAAGGCAGAGGGCGAAGAGAAAGAGATAAGATCAGGTACTGCTGCATAGGTCCTCTGTGAAACCTTGCTGAGGCTTGCTGCTCCGGAGGTAGTGTCTTTCGGTTGCGAATACTATGACTAATTGTTATATTTTAATTTATGGTTTCTGTTTTGGTGTGATTAATAGATTATGTTTTAATTAGTAGTTCTATTGAAAAAATGTATTTCATATAATCTTTTAATCTCGAAACAATTGAAAGTATCAAAAATTTGTTTCCGGAAAAACAAACTGCATGTATTTCTATACTGATAAGTATATTAAACACAAATTGGTCAAAGAAAGAGATCGAGCATTGGGTTCGGTGGTAGAAATCGAGAAGGATATGCCGATGGACTTCTACACCTTACAGTATGTTTTCTTCAGAGAAGAGCAGTACAAAATCCTCGTCGCTACGCATGATAATTTCGATGACATGAAGTCCACAAACGATGCGATCGATTCATTGTTAGAGTCACACGATCGTAATACTGTCGGCGTACTGTTTTCTCCGGCCCAGAAGGGTATTCCAAATGGGCCTGCAGCAATGAGGAGAAGGTATCCGTCTGTTTCCGAGAATAAAAAATTGCTAGATTCAAACGATCTTAATACTACGAGCACGCCTCTTTAGCCGATAACATTCCTAAGGCGGCTGCGGTAATGAATAGAAAAAGCCTATCAGGGTTGAGTGATCTAAATACTATGAGTATGCTTCTTCCCTAGTGAAAATTCCAAGATATCCAGCAGCAATTAAGAGAGTATACCAGTCTGGTGGGGGGAAAGGAAGTCTTTTAGAGCCAAATTATCATAAAACCGTGAGCACACACACCTCTTTCTATAACAAAAAAAAAACAAGGTGGATCTGTGGCGATGAAGAGGAGGCATCATTCTGGAGATGAGGATGAAATTCCATGGGAGGGCTCAACATGGAAGAAGAACTCCGTTCGCTGGTTCAATGCAAATAAGTAAGATTGGACGCTTTTAATATTCAGTTATTGGTTAAGCAAGTGTGCGATGAGATTCATGAATGTCATTAAGAGCATCAGCACCATTGGCTTCCAAAATGTGAATGTAATGTTTGAAAGATGAGGAATCTTCGATAACACAGTGGCAGAGTGATCCCACAAATAGATCCTTCTTAACTTTCGTCCCCTGATGCATGTCGAAATAGAGATTCCATGGAAAGTTCCATCAATGAAAGGGGAAAAGATGTTTTTCCTGGATATCAATCAATTTAGTTACTAAGATCCTTATTTATCATGCACCAAAAACGCAACCTCGAGCTACATCGAATGTACATGTTGTCTCTTAAGAAATCTAGTAGGGATGTCCACCAACAGAGAAAGAAATTCCAACTTCAACAGCCACTTCGACACTCGCAAAATCCGTCATTCCATTCAGATTGAGCCAAGAGATATCTGATACCCCTATTTGTGTCCTGTTCTCCCCTCATGGATCAGAGAGACAAGCCTTCCCCCTCAAGAAAAGCCCTGAAGCCAACATCATCCTCCACATTACCCGATGGATAATACCAATCACTAATACGTTTCACCAAACTCCCCGTGACCTATACGGAAGAAAATTAGTAAACACCAAAGAAAGGCAAGAATGATGCAAACATACCGGTATCTTGCTCCAAGAACTCTGCGCCTCCAACTTCAAGAGCGCCAGCAATCTCTTCGCGGCTTTCTTCCACTTGCGATCCTTTGATTTCAATCCCGAGATCTCAGTCATCAGCACCGCAGTCTTGGAAATTTCCGATGCTAGTTCTCGCTCGGCTCTATTTTTCTCTCGCTCGCGCGATGTCGCCTTCCCTTGTAGTGCCTGTTTCTCTTGCTCTTTGAGTTGCACTTGCTCCATTAGTTCGGCTCGCTGTCGTTCCATGTGTTCGACCTTTGTTCTCAATTCGACATTTTCTCTTTTCGTATCTTCGGCCTCTCTTTCTAGCTTTGTTACTGTTTGTCGTTTGGCTTCTGATTCTCTTTGCAAAGCCGAGATCTCGTTGTCTTTAGCCTTCAACATTTTTTCGACCCTCTCCTTTTCTCCCCTACCCTCCTCTACCAGCTTCTTATTCTTCGCCTCCAAAGATTTCACCTCCTTTACCATTAGAAACGCTTTTTTTTCATGAAATTGGGTTTCAATTTTCAATTCCTCCTTTTCTTCCATACATTTGGCCTCCCTCATCTTCCACTTCTCTAACTCACTCCCGCATTTCTCATCGCTCCAAGCCTTCATTACCTCCTCCATCTTTTCCAAATGTTTTTCTTTCATTCCCCGCGCCATTTCCAACACCCGTTTGGCCGCTTCGTCATATTCTCTCAAAAGAGATGTGAGCTTTTGTACATGGCGATCCTGCAGGTTGTTCGTTGATGAGTGGACAAATCGCACCTCATCTTCTATGATAATGGGATTCAAGTTACGTCGAGGAGGTGGGGGATCGGACATTACGGCCAGTCGGGATGATGAAGCGTCGAATGATCGTGAGATGCGTTTTGACATGTTTGTAAACTGTGGGGTGGGTCCTTAAGTAGTGCGGAAGTATGGCAACAACTTAAGTGTTCGTTTTGGATCTCTTTGTAAATGTGAGGGGGGGATGGTCTGAGAATTCAATGATGAGTTCAACTTTAGATATTAAGTGACGCATGAGAAGCCTTATATATTATGATCGCTCCGTTCCTCGCTTCACTCGACACAGCAAATGGATCAACATACAAAGAGATCTGAAACAAACCATTGCCATGGGTAATCCAGAACCACGGAGAATTACACGGAATATACTCCTGGCTACTATCCACTGGCAAACACCAGAAACTCGTTTGGAATTATACACATGCAATAAAGAAATCCTCAAAATCTTGCCACTGAATAATCTCAATACTTTACCCAACAATCGGGGCCGCGATGATGGAAGAATTTGCATATTTTTAGTTTGGATTCTCAACCAGAACAATTTCCATGATTTTGTCAGACTTGATGTGTTGAATGAATTTAGTGTACATACCATGCGAAATTAGTTTGCCGAATCATGTTTCAAAACATGCAACGAAATGACCCAAACAAATAACAAGTTGAAGTCCTCTCATCTTAAGACAATAGTCCGAATAATTCAAAACTTGATGGTAATATAAAGAATATCGTCGCATATGGAGGAGATGATACCAGGTGTTATCCAGCACTGACTAGAAAACCATGTACTACAGATCAATCTGTCATTTTCGATTTTCATCGAATTGTCACGGCGTAGTGCACTGGCTTTTGGATCGTGGAATCGGTTTCAGAAATAGATGATTGATCTTTTGCTGAATAAGAAACGCATTTTGACCATTGCAACAACACCTTACGTGATGATCGATAAACCTATGGGGAATAAATCTTCGTCCCACTGACCATAGGAACCAACACATTCGTCACATCCGTAGGATCCCTTAAAGCCGACCAATCGTGCGTAAGTAATCCTATCAAGCATCTGTTAGCGAATTCTCCTAGCCACCCCTATATCGCTCCTTTCCCTCCACTCTTATTTACAGGCCAAGAAAGAAAAGCGAAAAACTCACCCCACGTCTCGTCATAATCCTGCTTCCCCTCCCTAATATAATAACTCCCACCCAACGCCCAAACCATCCAACCCCCCTTAATCGAACTCAAGTAACTCTTCAAACAACTCGAATAAACCGTCGCATAATCCGCTGTCGTCTGTGCGTGTCCCCACTCCGTCATAACCACCGGCATTTGATTCGTGACTCCACTATTCAACGCATTATATCCATACTTTTGCAGGCTCGATTGTAAACTCGAACAGCTAGTTGTACTGGTTGCGTAATTGTGGATTTCGAGGACTAATTTGTTGGCATATGAGAACGATGATTTGAGGAATTTTTGGGTGGTGGAGGGGGTTAGGAGGGCGGCGTTTGCGATGGGGGAGAGGTCGGTGTCGAAGTTCAGGCCGGAGAGAAAGATTAGGACGTTAGGGTTAGCGGAGTGGATGCTGTTCATGCCGGCTACGACGTTGGTGTACCAGTTGGCCCAGTTGTACGAGGATGAATCGAGAGAGGAGCTGTCGGTTGGTTCACGGAGTTCGTTGCGTAGAGCCATGGACATGAGGTTGCCCCAAGATGCACCCTGTGGTGGGTTAGATGAATCTCGATTGATATATTTGATATAACGCGGTGAGAAATTGAAACTTGGAAGAGTGTTGGGAGGAGCGACACGTGATGAAAATGTGGTGCAGTGGAGACGAGAAATAACTTACTCGAGTAGCCATGTAGGCAATGCCTCGTTGCCAATTCGCAATGTTAAAATAAGTATCTCCAAACCAAGCATTTCCATCACCAGTAGAGCAGCACCACTCAGCTTTTGAAATATGATTATCAAGATGAACATATATTTGCTGTTTCAAGCACTCAGCAGCAATAGCATCAAAGACCTATAGATAATCAAATTAGCAATCTCCCACACACCGACACATCACACAGAAATCGAAGTAAAACACATACCTGCATCCTAGTAGTCGCGCTCGTAAAGGTTGGATTATTTTTGATAACCTTATTATACACCGCAGTACCATTAGTCGTCCCCAATGCATTTTTAAAACTCGTCAAAATTGGTACATCAATCTGTCCATTCGCATAATAATCATCAATCATTTCAATGGCATAAGTGAGACGAATAACATTCATGCCCAAACTTTTAATCTTCGTCACAATACTGGCAATTGATTGATACTGAAGACCTTCCGGTATCATGGTATCTGCAGCACCAGGCCAATTAACGCCAGCGTAGGATACATTGTGGCCTGCGGAATCTAGAATCCATCGACCAGATGTGGTGAAGGGGGCATAGGGCCAGGTTGCTCGCTGTTCAATTGGCGATGCGATAATAGATGAGACTAGGGGAGAGAGAAGAATGAGGACTTTTGAGAAGTACATGGTGGGCAGGTGAGGAGTCAAACGGTGTGACTACACGGGAGCTTCTTCATCTTGTTGGGGAAAGAGATCATCTTATAGAAATATTGCCCTGAATGTTCATCATGTAACACGGCGGGGCTCCCAGCAATTGAACCGTACAGGCACACCAATTCATTCCTCTTTCCTAAAACAGGACTTCCGCCGTGTAGTGAACCTGGATACCACACAGATTGCTGATCTATCCTATGATAGGATTCCTATCATGATTGGAGCGCATACCTTGCTTCTTTGACTCCACTTGTGCCAAAAATATCATCCGCATATTCGCTACCCTCCCCGGCCATTCCAAAATGCATACATCACAAGATCAATATATTCAGTCAGGTTCATGTACAGATCATCGCCACAATACGCGAACTTTACAAGTAGGTACAACAGATCCAATGCAACATTACATTACAGGCAAATTTTACCCTTGGGGGATTCGGGGAGACATGGTAAAACCGGCAGTTAACAAGAGGGGTAGTGTCTGTCTTGTCACCTTTTGACGCAGGCTCAATACAATAGTGGTGGAAAATTATGGTTGTGGGGTATTGGCGGGGTATAATTGGTATAACTTTATGCTCAACCCAACCCATGCAAATATAAACCCATTTAAGCTCATTTACCTTCCATAAGTGGCATGTATAGAAGTCACATGCCAAAAGTATAACGATAAAAATTCCCTCTATTAAACATCCGAGAATACTTTGTTTCATAACTGAGGTCCAGGAGTCTCATACTTATAACCTGATACCGAAAGAACTGTCCCTAACCCACGATGCACTTCCGCTTGGAATGGTGCAAATGGCACTCGCTCACCGTCTATGGATATGTAACCATCTGACTGATTCTTTGGAGTGATGCGGTATGCTTCGACTTTACGATAATTAACGTAGGGCAGGCCGAAGAATTTACCACTCTCGACAGCTGGAAGAAGCTGAAGTGCTTGGAGTCGACTAAGGTTGGAATAATCAATGGTGACCATATCCATACAGCCATCATTTGGAAGTGCTGCTGGAAAGTAATCCACGTCTGCGCCCATCCAAGACATCTAGGAAAGAAGAATTAGTTCATCACACGACAATTTGATCACGTATAGTACCCACATTACCGCAATAAAAACTTCCCATATTATCGTGGTGTTCGACTTCCCAGCCTTGAGGTAATGGGTCGTTGGCGGTACCGAATTTCAACTCCGGTAAACCACCTTCCAAGGGAGGATCTTCTCGTAATGTTTCTCCAGAGGTACTCCCAATCTCCACCGCTTCCTGATAACGTCTCTTAATTTCTTCTTTGTCGCCTGTGACCACCTTGACAGCAATATCGCATGGGAATATTTTCTTCTGGAGAGATTTCAGGACAAAGCCGTAGATGAATCGTGTTCCTCCCATCCACCTCAAATGCTCCGTTCCCAAGTCAAATTCCGCCACGATTCCGAGGGCCTGGGATAGGAATGATAGATGTCTTTCTTCGCCTTGCGTGATCGATATCAAGTCTAACGGTGTACGAATACCTTTGATTATTGAAAGTGCTGCAATACTGCTAGATCTGATATTGCCATGGAGACTACAATGCAAACCATTCCCGGATCCACAAGGTATATGCCCAATTGCAATTTTAGAGAGAGCTCTCTTCGCATCTTTGCGTTTTCCAAGACCATTGAAAACCTCGAATGGAAGGCCATCTCCAGAGCAACAGATGATTGCATCGTAAGCTTCAGTATCAAGCTTTTCAACAATATCTATGGCTTCTTTTGATGCCGTTGTTACTGTCACATCAATAGAGATATGGGCAGCATGAAGAATTGGGGCAACGTCTTTTGCATAAATTCTCTCGGATTGCCCTTTTCCACTCTTTGGGTTGATCAATACTTTCACACGTTTCTGTTGCTGAGATTTGCCATATGCGCGGTCCTTAAGCCTAGAGATCCATGCTTCGACCCGGTCTCGTTCCTCCTCGGTGACATACTTCAATACTGCTGCTTGAAGGACAGTCTTCGAAATCTCCTTTGCGTAATTTATAATGAGTTCGGTCTCAGTCAACTCCGCCCAAAGTATCTGACGTAAAGATATTGCACGTATAGTTGATGACCCTACAGGCTCAGAATATGTAGATGAATCTAATGTCACAGAGCGACGGGCATCCGCTGACTTTGTGCCTTTCTCTAGCTTGTTTTCCGTTCCAGCGCCTGTGGCTCTTCAGTATCTCGAATATGAATATCCTTTTAGAGATAGACCTACATACCTTTGATAACCAAAGATTCAGGACTTAAGGTCAACGATACATCTTTGCTAACAAACAGCGTATTGTCAGTGTCGAACTGACCAGCGCTGCCACTCACAGCACTTCGCGTAGGATATGTCGCCATTTCAAATTCTGATTACTAGACACAGTCGTGGATAAATAATCAAGCAGTTGATAGATGAACGTGATACCGAGGTTCCGAAAATGTTTCGGTACCAAATTGTTCAGTTGAAAAAGAAAGGAGTGGGTGGTTGATGATCTTCGTCTTATAAGATACAAACGGGTTCTTCTAGAAAATTTAATAGAATAGCAGAAGTCAATAAAGTTAATAAAGTTGAGGCAAGTAAGTATTTCACAGTCCGATGAAAATGAAACCAGCGATGTTGGTGCGACACGTGACCTTCGACCTTCTTCATCTGGGTTGCACAGACGCGCTGTAACCCCTCGTTCCATAAGCAGCGGTGAAAAGTGTCATCAATTAATTCTCTTGTTCCTTTCCAGTCGAATTGGTGAGGAGGAACAGAAGTAAGTCAACGGGCGAGATTAGCAAATCCCAGATCTAGAGAGAGAGATAGCAAAGCTTTTTACCTTGACCATAGTTTATCTATTTGGCAATGGGTGGAAGGCATGTCTTGTAGACAACTGCATGCTCTCCCTTTCAATGACAATCGAGGTCTTGATAAACAAGATTCCTCTACCGTGGTCAATGGCATGGCGAAGATATCAGACGACAGACAGATGTTTGGGAGAGTTGTTGGACAACACATTCGAAGCAAACAGTTGTCATAATTATTGTACTTCTTACTGGCCATATATGATATATGGTATCCGCTTTTGGTGATATGCGGCCCAATCACGGGTTTTATCCAAACTTCATTTTCTTCAACATTGTTGTGCATAAAGTATCCTATTATCTTCATTACTTCTGTCTTTGAAAAGAACAATTTCATATCTCTCCTAGTCAAGAAGAGTTCGACAGAGCCATGCAATTCGATCTACTGGCTGTGGAAAGACAGGAGCTGGTCTTCAAGTTATGGCTCAGTTTCCTTGAACAGAAGGAGCCCGAACAAATTGCCTGTCAACTCGCGGAGAAACATCGGCCAGGAAATGGACTCACCGCGGAACGATGGAAGACTGGCGGGTACAACGTTACTTATCGAGTCAAATATGATGATGGCTTCCAAGCCATTGTTCGTTTCGCTGCACTTGGTCCATCGCTCCATCGCTCAGAAAATGTTGAGAACAAGGCCTTTGTTCTACAATACCTCCGCCAGTACACCGATATTCCCGTTCCACAGGTATTGGGGGTTGGAAAGATCGCTCTTGGACCATATATTGTTGAGGAGTTCGTAGAAGGAGATCTTGCGTCCGAACCTTTCATGGAGTCCAGAACAGAGCCACAAACCTTGAATCCCAACATAAGTGAGCAGAAGTTAAAGGCTCTTTATCGCGAAATGGCCAAAATTATGCTCGAAATGTCCAAACTAGAGTTCCCGCGCATTGGTTCTTTGGCGAAAACCGAAAATGCATATAGGATTGGCAGACGTCCACTTACGAAACATATGAATGAGTTAGCTTTGAAGTCTAATATTGGACCTTTCCACTTTCCTCCATGGACATGGATCCATTCTGCTGGATACTTCGAGTCATTAGTTCAACAACACTTGACACAACTCCGCTATCAACGAAACAACTGCGTAATAGATGAACATGACTTCAAGGAGAAATATATAGCCCGTTGCCTCTTCCTTAGGATTGCTATTTTTACGGCTTTAAATTACTCAACTGGCCCATTTCGACTTTTTTGTGAAGATTTCTGCCCATCAAATGTTATTGCCAGCACAGAACCATTTCAAGTTAACGCAGTAATCGACCTCGAGTTCACATATGCTGCTCCATCAGCGTTCACTTATGCAGCACCTTGGTGGCTCCTATTACAAAATCCCGAGCAGTGGGAGTTTGACTTGGAGGAAGCCTTCTTAATTCGTTTTACACCACGACTTCGTCTCTTTCTCGAGGCCTTGCGGGAAGTTGAAGAGGAACAGATGAAGAATGAGAAGCTCACCAAAGCTCAACGACTCTCAAAACGCATGGAGAAATCAATGGAAAATGGATTGTTCTGGGTTTGTATTGCAATAAGGAACAGCCAGATGTTTGACAAGATCTACTGGACTTTCCTCGATGAGAAGTTTTATGGACCTTTAGTCAAACTTGAAGATCGAATTGAATTCCTCGACGAAGACGAGAAGAGTGAGCTTAGTACTCTTTACGAGATCAAAAAAGAGCAAGCCAAGGATGGAACGATAGAATTTGTTTATGAGGTAGGAGATCAAGTGAAAAATTAGAGCCCATCCAATCAGTGGAAGGCATTAGTATACGGTAGTATTATGGTGGCGCGTTTTGGAGGTCGTAATTCGTACGCATTAATAGGAGATTATATCACTTCTATATATATTAATTTAAATTGCATAACTTTAGCACCAATCGCTTCCATTTATCATCTCCACCCACCACACTCCCATCTCACCCCATCACCATCCGATTACATGCCCCTTTTCCTGTCCCCACGAAAAATCCTCTAACCGAAACCCTCCAACCAAAACCCTCCAACCAAAACCCTCCAACCAAAACCCTCCAACCAAAACCCTCCAACCAAAACCCCCCTCTTCCACCCACCCTCAAAACATCAAAAGCCCAGCCGCTACGGCTACATGTACGATACGATCCACGCACCCCTACGACGCCAATAAAAACCCTACTCTATCCCCTCCATCGTCACGGTGTCCAAAATCTCTAGATAGGATCTAGAGAGTATAAGTGGCTTGATTTTATATATTCTAATTGATAAAGAACTATTTTAATTTGTATTTATTCATAGTTAATTTAAAGTTATTTATTAATTCAGAATTTGAAATTATAAAAAAGGAAATTTAAATTACTAAACCTTTTTATTTTATAATATATATCAAAATCATTTTATTTATAATTAGAAATGTATATTAAATCATTTTATTAAACGTTAAATTTATTAAAGAGTTACACGTGTAGATTTCATGATTTTTTCAAGGCTGAAATGAAGAATGTGGAATCAATATGGAATCATTTTGATTCTTGGGACACCGTGACGATGGAGGGGATACAGTACACTCACTAACCGAATCGAACCCCTTATAGTAATTACAAACGCTCATAGAAAGAAAGGGTTAACCCAAAAACACTTTCGGCAGCGAGAATTCCCAGCGTTGCGCCACGCGCCTTTTAGGTTGCGGGGGGAGGGACAGATCTATTGTATCCATATCCAACGGGGAGGGGGGAAATCGGGTAGGTTGGGGTTTATGTTGGATAGATAGATAGATAGTGAAAGTGCTTGATGGATGGGCGGTGGAGATATGTAAGGGTAGGGAGGTTATATGTTGTTGTATTCAAACCAATACCAATACCAATACCACACACATCCAAACAACCCAATAATTTTCTCCCAACTTCGCGCCGCGAGCTACATAGTGAGTGGAGTATCAATTTCATCAATTTCATCAATTTCATATCACACACACTCCTCCCATATCTCTAATCGAAGGAAGCGGAGTGTTAGTGTTAGTGTTAGTGTTAGATATAAGATGTGCGAGTTGTTGATATACGAGTTGATATATGATGAATTAGATACTATACTTTAAATGAATGCATGACGTCATTCACATACACCATTATACTTAATTAGGTAATTAAAAAGAATCCTTTTCACAGTACATATTTCTTCCATCAACAATACACAATACACATTATACAATAAAACATCGGTATGATTTTCCTCTTATGATTTACCTACCTAGTTAATTTACTTCTCATCCTTATATGTATAATTGAAGATCAGAAGTTTCTTGAGATTCAAATCGTATGCTCATTTAAAAAATCCTCCCTTTAAAGCAAATACCTATAGGTAGCAAAGCAATACATCCTTCAGTTCAGATTTCCCATTTGGGGAATTTATATGTCATTGTCATCCCAAATTCCAGCACCAACTTGGAGTAAGCTGATAGGATGAAGAGACGACTGCAATTTTGTCGTTCCTCCTCCAAATAATGCTTGCCGTCAAGGCGATTAATATAAGGAATAATAGGATAAAACCGATGCTATTATAAGTGCGCCAATAGAAGAACCCGATTCTTTATTAAAGCAAAAACCGAAGCAATTGCGTTCGATCATTCTTAATTTCATCCCCTTGAAGCATCTAGTCTTCTTCTCATAGCCAGAACCTCCTTGCATACCATATCAACCCAGTCATCGAATCTTTTTTCTCGTTAGCATATACACTAGACAATGATTCGCATCGGTCGCGTCGGTCACGTCAACCAGAAGATCACATACTTCGAAATGCCATCCCCCCAATCAACCTTCTCATAAACGCCCTTCTCCTCTTCCTCCTTGGCCGTCAACCCCGGTCCCCTACCCACCTTCCTATCCGCCCGCTCCGTCGCCCCAACCCCCATAAACAATGCCTGTGGCGTGATCCCCACGCATCTCGCTACAAATTCTCTGAACTTCTTGTCTGGCTCTATTGCCTCCATTGCGCTACTTCCATTTCTCATATTGTCGATTCTCGAACCAGTCATACTGCTTCCCTTTCTAGATTTTCCAGATGATTGATATCCGGGATTGAATTTTGTGTTGGAAGATGAATAGGGATTGATACTGGAATTGGGAGAAATGGGTGTAAGACTTCTGGCGGGACGACCTTCCATACGGAGATAAAATTCTTCGCGGGAAATGTCGCGGCCCATCGCTCGAACAGTTTGGGTGTGAAGTCGTGAAAGGATATCGAGGTCGCAGGCATGAGGACCGATGGCACAGAAGGTTGTTGGATCTGTTTTGTTTATTAGAATAGAAGTTGGCTTGAATGGAGGTTTGATATAGTGATGAAAGATGATAATTAAAGTGTTTTGGAAGAGGTATAGTGTCAGCATCAGGACTTACGAATATTTGGTGGAAGAATTGGGGATGGCGCTTCAGGTATCTGTTGTACCTTTGGAGAGAAAGTATAGGAAGGAGTACGACTTCCGTTGCGTTTCTCAGAATGAAAAGACATTGTTGTTTTTCGATGCGTATGAATTGATTGTTTTTCTTTTCTTTTCTTTGACTCTTAAATAAATATCGATAGACAGTTGCAGTAACACGATTCGAATCTCTATCGAGAAGTATCGAGAAGTATCGAGTACGGCAAAAGTTTGAGAAAGAAGATGGAAGAAGAGAATATGAAGTTAGGTAGGTACCTAGGTAGTGTAGGTATATTAGAGAAATGATTTAAGGAAACAAATCAACAAATTTTCTGGAAGATAACGGGCGATTGTAAAGATCAGCTGATGTGAAATGATGATTCAGTAAGTATACGTTTGAGAGTGAATGAAAGTGTGAATGAAGGTGTGAATGAAGGAAACTCAAGCAAACTCAAGCAAACTCAAGCAAACATCGAATTTGAATCAATCAAACCGTCAAACCGTCAAACCGTCAAACCGTCAAACCGTCAAACCGTCAAATCGTCAAATCGTCAAATCGTCAAATCGTCAAATCATATTTACTCAACTTATAAATTTATTATTATTTCTTCATGTTATTAGGAAAGGACCAAGTACTTGTATTCGTCCAAAATGATATCAAATGAGGAAGGAAGTAGGTAACTAAATATCTATATTTTACCTAAGGTGAGGAAAGAGAAGGAAAGCTACTCACTCACGTGTTTACCGAACTTTATATAAAAAATGTCAAAAATCAGAACTTCTTCATAGAAGAAATTGATATCAAATCAACCATAAAATAATCAATCTTCTTTACTGAAACAATCCACGAGAAATTAACCTCACTTCTTTTAAAATCATGCCAAAGAAAAAAAATCTAGGAACTTTCCGATTATATTGAAATATTCCTTCACAGCTTTCAGAAATTCAATTCGCCTTAGGAGATCTTTGGACGTGCAATGAATGCAACAAGAAATTCCCCAGAACTTTCAAATCGGACTAGAGCTCTTCTATCCATAACCACAATACATCTGATAAACCTGATGAATCTCCCCCCTCCCCAACTAAAGAAGAGAAGTACGTACGTAGGTATCAAATTGGCATCCCGCAACTAGCAACTAGCAATCCCCCAAAAAACCGACTCTCAAACTCATCATCCACCACCTCTCAACGTCCAACTCCTCATTCACTCAAAGTAGGAATCGACGATACTGTACTGTAAAGTAAAGTATAGAATATGAAATGTCACCCCATGAAAGACCCCCTACTGAGAGACTACGGAATGTACTGTGCATGACGATGTGCAACCAAAACCTAGGATCTATTGGTTTTATTGGCTAATCTGGCTGGCTGCCTTTAGTTGAGGATATATCAGATGGCGTACCACTACATACACCTCTTGAAGAAAAGTTGAGTGATGTTGCTGATAAATGGAAGAATTACCTTTTACATTCTGCACAGGTAATTTAGAAGGGAAAAAATGAAGCAAAATCAACCTCTGTTTTCGCCAAAGCCTTGTGACTAAATTAATATTGATATCTCCCCATTCTCTAAACCCAAGGTCCACTCTGCAAAACCGCCCTATAATCCGAATCATCAGGGCTTGAATGCTCTGGCAACCCTACATGCTCGTTTAACCAATCCAAGACCGTCTTATGCCACACCAAACTGTTCTCCTGTTTCAAAACCCAATGATTTTCATCAGGAAAGCTCAAAAATTTACTCTTGATCCCCTTTGTCTGGAGAACATTGAATGCAGCTAGTCCTTCCGCAATTGGAAGACGGTAATCTAACTCGTTGTGGTTAATGAGATGAGGTGTCGACCAGGCATCTGTATGGTTTGCTGGGTTCCAGCGCGCATAGTTATCAAAGTTTTCCCAAAGAGTTCCGTTGAATTCATGTTGCATGAACCAAAGTTCCTCGGAGCTGTATTGAGAAAGAGTGGAGAAACATCCGTCGTGGGTGAACAAGGCCTTGAATTTGCGTCCGAGAGGTTGACCTTGAATCCAGTTTACCATGTACCCACCATAACTAGCTCCCAAAGCAATAGCACGATCAGTGTCGACGAATGAGAGGTTCTCCTCGATGTATTCCCACCCTTTCACAAGATCGTTGTATGGTCTGCCGCCCCATTGATTTTGAATTCCATCAGTGAGCTCTTGACCGAAGCCTGTGCTTCCGGTGGGGTTGAAAGCTACGACAATATAGCCTTGTTCAGCAAAGACGGCCATGTTCCAGCGGGCGCTCCAAAGATCCTCAGTGGCTCCTTGGGGTCCACCGTGGATGTAAAATGCCAATGGGTATTTTTGGCCTTCAACAAATTTACTAGGCTTGATGACCCAAGCGTGGACTAAGTAATCGCCGTCTCCTTGGTAATAGATCTCATCGATGAAATCGCGAGAAAGTCCATACGCTTTCAGACTATTAAGATTGGACGAGATGGTGGTAACACCAGATGATGCATTGGTTGCAGCTGAAATGATAGGCTCAACGGAAGAGAAAATGGAGTTATCGAGGAAACTCGAACTGCTAATAAGTAGCTTGTCCTTTCCCAGCGGATGGAGATCGGTCACACCTCCGTCTTTGAAGATTATGGATGGAAGAGTTGTGTTTGCAGGGTCCGAAGAAAGGCTAAATAATCTAACTCTAGCAAAGTCTTCAGCTACTGCATAGATAGACTCTCCATCTTGGCTGTAGAGAAGTGTGCTTGGGCTACGATCCCAAGCTCCCTTTCCGTCTTCTGATGGGTAGAACTCAACGGCAATGAGATCAGAAGTGACATCTGCTACCTGTAAAATACGGTTCTTGTCACTTTCGTAACTAATATGCTTCATACGGACAAAAGCAAGTGATGATCCAGAGGGTGAAAAGACTACACCATCTGAAGCTCCTTCGAGTTCCGGGGTGGAAACGAGTTTCAATTCTGGAGAGGTTTCGGTGAATGTCGTCAAGGGAACATAGTAAACATCTGACTTAGTCGTGGTAGCTTGGTTCAAAGTAATATCTTTGGAAATGAAAGATAAACCTTTGGTGCCGATATCGAAGCTTTTTAAGATGTCAGAAATTTTATTGAACAGAAACACGATGCCAGAAACTCACCTGTTTGTGCCACCAAATGGTGGAACTGGCGATTCGAGTCCAGATCCATTCAAAACATTGACTGGTTCACTGAGGGTATAATTTTCGCCACTCGTTGATAAAGCAGCGTACCAAATGCTGTTTCTCTCAGGTGTGACGTCTATTTTTTGTTAGTTTTGGATGCCAATTTTAGTATTGAGCCCTTACATGCGTCCCAGTGTCTCACAAAAATAGTGGTATAGGCTCTTCCGCTGGAATATGGTGTTGAAGCCAGCTCGGAATTGTACAAAGTACCATTAGGTAAAGCTTGACCGCTGAAAGCCACACCAAGAGTTCCGTTGCCAATGTCAACTAGCTTAAGGTTGTCTGCTGCTCCAGGAACAGAGCCTACCGAGATCGGTCTATATTGATGTCAGATTTGGTCAAAAGCTTTAAAGACGAAAACCATGTCAGGGTCTCTGGTTATAGTAGCTCGTGAAAGATCGCATAGCCGAGTGAAATTTAGTACTCACTCCGCATTTGGTCCCATCGCATCTCCCACGACAAAGCTAGTGGATCCATCCTCCTCCGAAACAAACCAGATAATCTTGCTTCCATCACCCAGCCAATTAGCATTGCTGATGGCGCTAGAATTACTAAAGAGCCATGATGTGCCGTTAGCTAAATTTATTACTCGAAGCTCATGAGCATTGTGGTGCTTTTCAAACGAATAGGTAGCCACGGTGTATAATGCAAGCGTTCCATCTGCATTTGGGATTGCTGATCCACGACGAGGAGAACTCAACATAGCTTGGGGAGTGAATGTTGGCGTAGAATTGGTATAGGCAGCATTGACTAGCCCAGTGTACAATAGTGTCACCAAGAACAAGGAGCTCTTCATCGTGAACAACATAGCGCACGAACGTCAAAGTTGACTTGACTTGACTTGACTTGAGAGAAAGACGTTAGGAGTAATAAGATCTCGAAAGGGAATTATTCGCGCGAATGACGAGCTTTTATATGTTCACCGTCTCCGCCATTGGAACTAGCTAATTGAGTTGTTATCTCGGACCTAGATGTCGTGATATATTGCCAAGCTCCGAAACGGTAAACATTTTGAAGTTCTAAGCTAAAGTAATCTGAATGCAGGACTCCTACGGTGAAGTCACACCAGGTGCGGAGAAAGCTCTCCCTGGGTTATTTGGAAATGGGGGGGGTTTCATACTTCCAAGATCAACTTGTACTCGTATCAATTCCGGTGTCCAACTATGAGGCTGGGCCAACCTGTGCATGAATGGAAGGTCCTCCAAGTTGATAGTTGATATCTGAAGCTATCTCTTCAAAAGGAAGGTGGGAGTGTCTTGGCTATAAGCGCCAAGCGCCAAGCAACTCCACAGCAAACCTTGTTGTAAGTGAAATCTATCACGTCGTTCGTTCTAAACCGAGCTGCACTTTGTTATATAGAGCCTTGGACTATGGCCAGACAAACATTGAAGGAGCTGAGAACCGAAATGATATTTTAGATCCTACAATGGCTTCGAAGTTAGGACTTTAGACGAACATAAACAACTAAACGTTGAGTCTTGAGAAGAGTTGTTTTCTCAATCTTGGGATAGATGTTGCACTTTTCACTCACCAATATTGAGAATTCAATTGACTAAATAAAAAAGCGTAAGTAATGATACTCAAATAATGCTTTATAGCTAGCCATCTGCCAAATTTGAACGGCACGTCTTGCACCTTTCAGAAAACATAAAATACATGCTACATACGCTTGTAGTACAGTGGAGAGTTCGTTTTATTCGCCATTACAATCCCAATTCATTATGCCTTTTTATTTTTATCCTCAAATGCCTCGGTAACATTTAATCCCAATCCCTCCGAATCCAGATACATCTTGTTGCGTCCACCAGCCTCTTGAATGATTTGAGCAATTGCTCTAGCATTCTCAATTCTTTTCAAATCAACGTATGATCGACTCTTCTTAATAGCATCACCAATCAACTCCGCAGATCGTGCTTCTCCTTGGGCCTTAACGATCATAGCTTGCTTTTCTTGACGTGCTTTGTCAACAACGAATGCGGCACGCTGAGCTTCTTGCTGTGCGACTTGCTTGGCCTCAACTGCCGCTGTGAATTCGGGGGAAAATGCGAGATGCTACTTAATATTAGCATATGTATATATTTCTTGGAATACCATAAATAAATTATACCGTTAAGGAAACATCATCAAGCATGATGTTGAATCTCGCTGCTCTCTTCGACAAGTTTTCTCTGACCAATCTTGCGACCATCTCACGTTGGGTGATCAACTGACTAGCATTGAATTGCGCAACCACACTCTTCAAAACTTCGTTCACAATAGATGGTAATACTCTCTCATCGTAGTCGGTACCTAATGTTCGGTAGATTTGGGGCAGGGCGTCAATTCGGGGCCTCGAGAGAACACGGCAGGTAATATTGACCATCTGTAAATCCTTCGTACCGGTTAGGGAGGCGACGTTTCGTGGCTTCGCTCGAACATCGTAGTCTATAGGAGTCTCAAACCATGGAAGCTTGAAATGTGTTCCTAAATGAAAGAATCACAGCGTCAGTTGTTGCCTGGTGGGTGATTAATACAGAAAAGAGCAAGTTCTATCCATACCTTCACTATAAATTTCTTTGCCAACACCACCCAGCCTCGTATATTTGATAGCTCTATGACCACCATCAACGTTAAAAAGCGCATTGTTTCCAACGATCATGATACCACCCAATCCAATAAGTGCAGCCACTCCCCCTGCTACACCCTTTGGCGCCGGTCCTCCGCCACCACCTCTACCGGCTTCAGACGCCATTCTCTGCAATCTTCTGAAGACATCTTGTGGATTATTCGACATGATTACGGGGAATCGAAAAGTCAAAGAGAATATCAATCTGCGAAACGATTGTGGTGGGGTTTTGGGAGGGGGTATCGTGTCGTGATGAAGGAGGGGGGATATTTTGGGGGAGCTCGCTCAGAATCAGATCAACGAAAACCGTCCTTAGCGTATTTTTATAATTTAGCCGCAACCTTTTCTCCACACGAGCTTTTGACCTTTTGACGAATGAAGCGCGATGAACTAATGAAATGAGTATGTAAGTGAAGGGTTTTGTCAACTTCTTCTTCTCAACGACAACGACAACGACAACGACGACGACAACGACGACGACAACGACGACAACAATAAGAAAAGAAAATCGAATTCGCTCGAAATTGAGGTGTTTTTATTTATTGATATATCAAAATCGCTCTTAATCGCCCTTAATCTTCCTCAATCGTCCTTACCTTTCAACAATTTCAAAGAGAAATATTGGATTATATTATCTATCTGTCGGAAGAGAGCAAAGAAGGATTTTAGAGTACCTAGCCAGAAATCATTCCTTCAAAGACTTCTGTGCCATTATTTCTCAAATTTTTGTAGTGATAAAAGAAGTGATCAATCCAATTTTTGCATTCCTTTCTCAAGTTCGAATCAATCTTGCAATCAATCAAAAACAATTTATCTCAACTCTATCTACCTATCTATCTATCGCAAGTATCCATCCATCCATCCATCCATCCAAAGTTTGGAATATTTATCATTCATTTTCTTTCAATATGTCAAAACCACCTTCCAAGTCCGTGTTTGTGGGAAATATTCCTTATGGTAAATTGTTATTCTTTTTCCTTTTCTTCTTCTTCTCCTCCTTCTCCTTTTCACTCTCGTCGTTACTCTCTCTACCTCTACCTCCCTCTACCGTACAAAGCTAATTTACATTCATATGGGAAGGCCTTACCGAAGAACAAATAGTAGATATCTTCAGTAGTGCAGGAAACGTCGTGAATTTTCGACTTGTCTATGATCGCGAAACAGGCAGACCCAAAGGCTTCGGTTTTGCAGAATATCCCGATTCAGGTATGTGCAGTACATACATGCACGACATATATATTTCGCGTCTTGCGCATCCTGGGGTTACATTGCTAATAACTTTGCGCGCTCATTTAGATTCTGCGGCTTCTGCAGTAAGGAATTTGAATGACTACGAAATCATGAATCGAAAATTACGCGTTGATTTTTCAAATGATGGTACAGAGGAAGAAAGTGTACGTTGAGCTTCTGTTGTTACTGCGATTCAATCTACCAGTAATCAGTGTTAATTTTTATCCTTACAGGCCGCCCCAACCTATCAACCTCCTCCTCTACCTACGAATGGCCTCCCCATTCCACCTCCATCTCTCCCAGTCCCTCCACCCTCAAACACATCCTCCTTACCACCTCTCCCACTAGGTGTCGATCTACCCCAAGGACTCACCTGCCCCGACGCCATCTCCCGCACCCTCAACACTCTCCCCCCATCCCAACTTCTCGACGTCCTCTCTCAAATGAAAACCCTCGCCTCCACCGACCCCCAAAAAGCTACCGAACTCTTACACCAAGCTCCCCAACTCTCCTACGCCATCTTCCAAGCCCTCCTCCTAATGGGTCTCGTCCAACCCGATGCCCTAACCTCCGTTATCGAGTCTTCGGCCGGTGCACCCTCATCCGCTCCCCCCGTGGCAGCCATTCCTCCACCTGTCGCGCCAATCCCGCAATATGGAGGATCCGCGTATCCTCCTGGATATCCACCACCTCCTCCACACATGTCCGGTCAATTAGGTATGCCAATGATCGGTACGCCTCCAGTACAAGGATATGCGCCACCACCCCCACAACAAAGACAAGCTCCTCCACCACCAGTTCAAGCAGCGGATCCCGATACAAATGCGTTGATTGCGCAAGTTATGGCCATGCCGCAGGACTTAATTGATAGTTTGCCACCTGCTGATAGGGCACAATTGATGGCGTTGAAAGCACAATTTCGTGGATAGATTGGCCATATGAGTAAAGGGCGGCAGTTCAATGAGGGATGCAATTTTCGCATGGTTTTCACAATGAGCTACTTCGATGTATTCTGTGGTTTAATCATCAGGCGTTAATGGGTACTTAGGAAAAGGGATCAATCAAGTAAATACAGTAAATCAAGTGACCGCAAATTGAATTGCTGATTCTATTTGTCTATCTTCCTTCAACGTATAGGTTTCTTTTTGTATAGTTGAAATGCGTGGTATCAATGTGATTTTGCACTCTTTAAAATCTAATATCTAATATCCCTCCCATCCGACCTCTTCCAATCTTCCCTTCTTTCCTACAACTTCATCCTCCATTTTCTTCATGTAATCCTGCATCTTTCCAAACACAACACTATCACTAGCCCCTATGATCCTAGCGGCCAACAAAGCTGCATTGACACTATTATTAATCGCAACAGTTGCGACAGGAACTCCTCTCGGCATTTGTACTATACTCAATAGACTGTCCATTCCATCCAATGTACTGCCCTTCACAGGTACACCGATGACTGGAAGGGGGGTTTGCGCAGCTATCATACCAGGTAAATGAGCGGCTCCGCCTGCAGCAGCTATGATGACTTTAAAGCCATTCGATGCAGCATTTCGAGCGAAATCGGCCATGAGTTGCGGTGTGCGATGGGCGGATGTTATAGTGAGGAAGTATGGAATTTGGAGAGAATCGAGAATAGCAAGACCGGGCCTGAGGACAGGGAGGTCTGAGTCTGAACCCATGGTAATAGCAACGAGTTTTTGTGGGTAGGATGGAGATGAGATTGTGGTAGATGTGATTTTAGGGAGACCTTTACGCTCGGCGCGCATGTTGTCACTGAGGGTGATTAGGGGAGAGATGAGCTGTTCGGCTTGGGCCATAGAGCTGCCGATGACAGTGATGTGGCCGATTTTACGGGCTGGTTTGGATTCTTTCCCGTACATGTGGAGATTGGCCATTGGGATTGCGGCCGCTTGTTGCATTATTTCATTATGAGAATCTTGTGATGCGCCACCGAGGATATTTAACATGATAGTCGCGGGGAACATCGAAGGAATGCTCGAATTAGGGAAGGATGGCATGATGCCTAATATCGACAGGAGTTGAGATTTATATTGTGACATTGTTGGACAGGCTTCGATTGTATAATGCCCAGAGCTTTAGTAGGGTAGGTGTTAGTGTTTGTTCCCTTCTCCTTGGAATGTGGGGGTTGGAGTACTTACTTGTGAGGGCGGGGAGCAATCTCATTGACCAGTAGTTGCCCATCTTCCATAACAAACAGCTCAACTCCAAATACACCTTTACCCCAAAGACTACCCACTGCTTTCCGTGCCAAGGCTTGCGCTTTCTTTTGGAGCTCATTGGAAATTCCTCTTGCTGGGGCATAGACTAATTTGCAGATACTATCTTCGTGGATAGTCTCGACAACTGGGTATGCGACCGTAGAGTCCCCATCCGTGGAAACTTCGTTTTCTGTTTTCACAACCATCACCGCAAGCTCCATTTTAAAGTTTGCCCATTTCTCGGCATATAATGATCTATCCTTCAACACTTCAAGGGCGTTCTTGATATCAGATTCTGACTTGACAGGACAATTTCCTCGTCCATCGTAGGCATCTTTTCTTGCCTTCAACATGAAGGGGTACCCGTGTGTGCGCCCGAACTCCTCAAGGTTTCCAGCCTCCACCGCTTGTGATGTTGCGGTCTGTACTCCGGCTCTGGTGAGGTGCTCCTTCTGTAGATACTTGTCCTGGATGACTCGCAATGTCTTCCAGCCTAACTCAAAGTTATTATTGTGCTCAAATAGGCGATCATGGGTTGGAGAATCGTAGCGATTCTAAAGTTTCAATCAATCAAAGTCAAAATGAACACTTACTGGGTTGCACTTCAACCCCAGCATTTGCGAGCTCTTCCAACACATATGTGTCCACATGCTCAATCTCCACTGTCAAAACATCGACTTTCTTTGCAAGTTCGCGAATTTTCTCTGCATCGATGAAAGAGCCATCGAGATGGTTATTCTTCGCATTGACCTGTTTGGCTGGGGAGTTTGGTGCATCTAGAATGATTACCTTAACACCAAGCGGATTCGCAGCTTCACAGAGCATCTGCCCCAATTGTCCTCCCCCTAAAAGTCCTACAGTTTTCTCCATGATGTCGAATGGTGGGGGTGAGTAATGATTGCGGGGGGTATTGAGTCAAAAGAAAAATTTGGTTGGGGTAATAAATATGACGGGCAGAAAGCACCCGGATTGGTTCACCGCTTTCCCGTGCATGTACCACGGGCGGTGAGCTGAGAAATAACCTAATTCACTTGTCAATCTGCGAACTGCTTTATGAATTTTAACGACCTCGACTGTTTCGAACAAAATATTACAACAATCAAAAGATGATCAGTTCCCAACAATGCGTATACAAGTCCCTGCTTACAACTAGTAATTTCCACCATTCAGCCATTCAAACATCCAAACCGATGCATGAGATCTCTCTTGTTCCACGAAAGGCAATGTTGCTTCTTTGACCGCTTCTGCTCATCTCGTTTGAGTCCTTATTTCCACAGCTCTAAATTTGTCACAGTGCTCGAGATAATATTGGTACTTGAACAACGTGGTCCGACGGTTTCAAGCTGAAGAAGTGCTACCCCAAAGTTGCAGAAACCAGTGTCCGATACTACCTTCAGTAGACTTCTGGAATGGATGAAGCTCGGTAATCATGTTTCTATTGCCTTGGTGGTAGACTGATTGATCTGATGACTTTAATTTGCAACCTCAATTCATTGCCCGAGGCTGTTGGAGCAGCCATTGTACCAACAGTTTTATACATCAAGTGATGTGCACGTCGTGTCGATGTTTGTGTAGCATTGACTATTCTGAATGACCTAGCTTCACTTTTTGCTGTCGGCTTCCCCTGATCCTCTCTTCTCCTACATAAACTTATTTGGCCCGTTTGCTCGTTCAATTTGATCTATATTTTTCATAATACGTCGAACTATCTCCGGAAGGGGTTCCGAAAATAACAGCATAAAGACTTCCATCCCTCGGTATCTGCTCGCTCTTTGGGATTCTTGACTGGTACGACAACCAATTCAGCACTAATATAATCAAAAAGCGGCCATGTCCGCAAAGTGGGATTCATCAACTCTCAATATGGAGGAAGCACCTCCAGCATATTCGAGTATCAAGGATACAGAGTCTGTAGACGGGCAACATTCTAATATCCTGGAGTATCTCAAATTTAAACTGGGCTTGAGGTTTTCGAACTACAGCAATGTACTTAAGATCCTCATTTTTAGACATCGGCTGAGATTATATGACCTTTATCATATACAAGACCATACGATCCCCGTGCGGATACACCTCATCAAACGCGGCATTGACGTTCCCAGTGGAGTCATGGATCAATCGGAGGAAGACTCCAACCTTCAACGTATGAAGAATTTCGAAATTACAAGAATTGTTTCCCACGATATTTTTTTTTCGTTCGAATTTATCAGCAAGGCCACAGTGGGAAACAACCATCCCAAAAGGAGGTTATCGACTATTTTGATGCTTGGGACTATGCTGTTCAATACTACGAAGCCACAACATTGAAGGACACAAAACTATATGCGGAGTAGTCATATGGAAAGTTGGAAATGCAGTGGTTATTTCAGCAAATATTCATATCCGGCTCCTTGGGAGTCATATTCTCCAAAGCATTCTCATGCCCCTCGTACCTGAATCATTTTTTTCCCCTAAATTCTGTCTATAAATATCCTCGTCGCTGGGCTCTTCTCATCAATATTCAATTCTTTTTGGAAATCCCTTTGCAAATATTCAACATTTTGGTAATCGGCTGCCTACATATCAGCATTATAGCTGCAAATTACATGATCCTCCATGACGACACCTCTTCATTTTCGCACATTCAACCTCCGGAGGCTGGAAATACAATATTGCCGTAAACTTCATTCGACTTAAATGTACGGCAACGTTCCGGTGTCTGGCACCGTCTTCATTTCAGAAGCAGAAGCTAGCCTAGCATCCGAGAAATATCTGATGTTATTGAAATATTCAGTGCCAGATAAAGACACAGCTATTTTCTCAAATTCGGCAAATTTTTCCCCCATGCAGCGTGCCCTTACATCAAATCCTCCACTTCCTGCTCTCGCGAAAGAAGTTCTGTGGTACGGTCACGAGAAAAAATTTAATGAATCTCACAACATCCCATATTCTCCATTCATCGCAAGGCACCAAAGATTATCCACATGTGTTGGTAAAAACAAGATCCACAAGATGCCACCTATTCCTGAATCTCTCCTAACCTTGTGGGTCGAACATGACCTACAAGATGCAAAGCATAAAAAGATTGCGCAGCTAGTATACAACCAAATCAAAGAATTCGAGAACTCCCACGAAAGTAATGACAAGTCTATAAAACGTCAATTTGAGGGATCAAAATGGTTTGATGAATCATATGATGATGCTGTCATTGACTATCACGAGGCTCGGAATGACCAGCAAGAGTTAGATGATCTCAGAGCCAGGGCCTGGAAAGCTGGGGCTCGCTGGAGGCACGCAGACTTATCAGATTAAAGTTTGGATACATTCGTTGTTTGGGATCTTCGCTTGATGGCACCAGTAATGCGTTGCGTTGATGTTGACATTAGATATTTGTTACACATACACATATTTGATTCATAGTGAATAAGTCATGACTTATGTTACACTCTGCAATCTATGTGGTACAAGAAACCTTCCACTCCGACAAATATCCTTAAGTATTCTACACAAGTATCTAAGTATTTTTCAACAAACAACACGCCTTCAAACTTCCATCTCTGCAACAGCAATCATGTTTCTCGGCAATGCAGGTCCCAAGCGATGCACTCCTACGTCCGTTGTCGCTTCAGCCTCGATTCTATCCTCGACAACAAGCAATTATCCTCGAGCGGTACAAGCCCTCACACGTCGTTATACAACTAAGGCCGCAAAAATGGGTATTGGCATGGAATGGATCGAACAGAAAGTATTGGAGGATGTGGAGATCGTGAGAAAGCAATATTTGTTGACAGGCAAAGGCGAACCATCCGACGAGTTTGTTGTTTGGTTTTATGAAGTTGAGGCATATGATAGGGATTTGTTCTAGGCTTGATGGTTTTCTCAAGACTTCGTCATGATAAACAGTCTAGCATTGTTGATCCGGGTGCTATTTTGGTAGGAATGAAATGGTTAGTTTGTTTGGCATATTCAAATCAAGATGTTATGATGTCCGAGAAATTTGAGGTTTTTACAGTCCATTGAAGATGTGAATGTGTTTCCATGTCAAATACTATTGAACTCGTGAATTACATGGAATAATGTACATCACGGATTTGAATGATCTAAACTATCATCCGATATTTCTAGTGAGATAATGAGCATTGATTCACGACTAAGTGGGCTGACTTATTATTCGATGGAGATATGCCAACAAACTTCCAATAAGACTTAGTATCTCTTTTCCAAGCTAAAAATGTTCATTCTTCGAACACTGAATCCTTGGATACTGTTATAGCAGTTCTTTGCGCGACTCGTACAATAAAATCAAGCCTTTCATACTCTTCTTGCCTATCCCATAGAGCTCAAAATCTACCGGCTCATTTATACTCCAGTGAGCTTTTTCGTAATCAAAAACCTCGCCAGTTATGCATAATACAACTACAGACTCCCTCATAAGCCCCCAGAGGTTATTACCCGAAACCGCTCTAACAACCTCCCCAAGCCATGCTCCACCTGATACCCCGATAAAAACTTTAACTCAAACTAGCGAGGCCAAACCCGCCAAACAATCCGCAGATCCCAAAACACCTAGTAATGACGAAAGTCTAGAATCTTCTCAAAAACCATCAGCATATACCTCCTTCAGCGCCTTCGGCCTACAGGAACCCAAAGGACCAAAAGATCTCGAAACGATGGCGGAGGAAAATCCATCTCCTCTTTCTCCCCCTACAACTATTCAAAGGGTTAAGAGTGTCATAGCCTTGGGCTTGGGTGTGGAATCAAATCAAAAGTAAGGGAATCTTGAACCTGCGATTTTTTAGGTATGCATAACATTTTTAATAAATAGGTTCGGCATGCTGACTTTTGGATAGGAGATTGAGGTATCTGCAGGAATTATGTGTGAGGATGTATTTTTTACTGAGCGAAGCGAGATTGTTTGGGAAGTTGAAGTCTTTGAGGAGGGTGGTGGTGGTATTTTGAGGGGCCTGGTGAGGGGCCTGGCGAGGTATAGAGGTTTTGAGTTTCACTGTTAACATCATTGTTTTGGCATTATACTAAATGGAGAGTGCACTCTTGGCCTGGTGTATTTTGTCTTTTCGATTATTGGATATTTACTTCATTTACGAATCTTCATATTGCATTTGTTGACTGGATATTATGATTAACGTGACTGTCCATTATTGTTAAAATTCAAGGCAGATATTTCACTGTCAAATTCAACCCGATGATTCGAAATAATTCACAGAGTCATAAGTAGAATGACTTTGCAAATTGCATACAGCCCGAAGTATCTTCGCCGTCGAAGCTTCAACTATTGTCATTCCTCATTTTCTCCCACCAAAACAGACAAGAATAACATAACCATCATTTCAAGCCCAGACAAACAGAATCACACGTCACAATCAAACACCCACCACTCACGAAACAACATCCACACTCGAAATGCTTTCTTCCAGGAACCTTTCCAAAGCTCCCCATGAACTCGAAGCTCATAAAGCTGCACTCCTTCGTCATCAACAAAAGCCATCTCAAAATACAAGTCGTACAACAAAAGGTCAGCAAGCTCCAACCTATACACCCGAAGATTCTCTAAAGAAAGTGGTGGATTTATCACCAGACCTCCCATTATCAATCGGCAATGTGTTTCAAGATGGAATTACAAAATTGCCAGTGATGCGCCTCTCCGACAAACATTTTGCCCGGTATCAAAAATTGAAAGCACGGAGACTTGGTCATATGAGGTTTTTAAGTACTGAGAAAAGGCCGGTCGATGAGGATGGGCAAGTTGAAGAGAAGGAACGAGATAGAGAGAGTGGCTTGGTCGAAGCTAATTCACCTCCCACGGTTGACATCGCTACACACAAAACATCGATATACTTCCTACGCACCCGTAAGCTCCTACGAAAACACTTTCAAAACTTCGTTTCTTGCATTTCCTCCAAGAAATACACACGCAAGAAGGAAGCCAAAGAGAAACTCGACGCGGATATCGAAAGGTCAACCAATATTGCAACCAAGTCTAAGCCAACTTCTTTGACTACGCTTGATGATTCCAACTGGCCTTTGCGTCCAACCAGAAACTCAGCTTCTTGGATTTAACTCATCGGTCTGTTGCGTGGCATACCTGGGTACTTTTGGTCATCCAGCAAATGAAATTCCCGTGGGGTACTGTAATCGAATGGGAACGTTGAAGTGAATTGGGGCAAACAACAGCCGACATGGTGTATATAATAATAAGTAGAGCCAAAAAAAATCAAAACGATCCATTTCTATTTGGAGAGGAGAAAAATAAAAATAAAAATAAAAAAAGAAGCACCCGCATTTTGACCAGCACAGCTAAGGCCTACAAGGATAGGAATTCCACGAATCGTAACGTAACTGCCGTAACAGAGAAACTGCAATTGTTCATCCACCTCCTATAAGTGATGGCTTAAGCAGTGGTAAAGACCACTGCACCATGCTACTTCTATTTGTTTAGTTGTGCGTTACTTTGATATTAGTAGTACGAATAAGCGAGGTTGAGTGAATATGAACCAGAGATTCGGAATCTTTATTTGTGACTTGAATCGGTCAGACTGTGCAGAGAAATGCTTAGGCTTACTGGGAATAGGGACACCTTCACATTTTGAATGTTGCCGACGGTGTACCTCCTAGTATCGATCAGAATCAGGGATGAAGGAGTCTAGTTCACTAGAGTAATGGCCAGAGTACAGGTATCACATATGCATATCTCATCTGAGAAGGAGCAGACTTTCGACAACAGAATCTTGGTTGAGATGAGAACACTCGAAGGAAAACAAGTGAAAAACTGCCTCCATTGAGTCGTTGACTTTGTTCGGGAAAATACAAAATGTCGATATGAAAATGTCAATGTCAATGTTATATACTGCATTGAAGTCACTGTGTTTTGATCCTTCTGTGGTTCTGATCCAATCCTTATGATTCCTAGTTCTTCGAGTTCTTAGAGAAGGGTGATAAGTTTATATGATTATGGATCCCTCTTGCTTTCCAGGAAATTGGGGAGCCATCTTCTCCAGGTGTGTCAAACAATCTTACGCCGAAGAATGCGGGAGGCTACTATACACGAGGAGGTTTATTATGATCCTCAGTAGGCGATTGAATACGGTTTGCTTGGAACCAATTTTCTTCTCCAACTCCAGGCATAAACAGTCTATATGTATATTATTCTCAATGCCAAGAAATGATTTTTCTAATGTCACTACAGCGAACCCAAACATCAGACAGTAATAACACACAACCCCCGAAAACGACAACAACAGCGCGGACCGCATATTACCCTGAGTACGGCATGTCTCCTACCTATGAGTCCATAAGACTCATACGAGTTCATAGCCCCATACTCATGCTCCGATCCTTACCAACCTGACGTTCCTCGAATATTTCAAGACATTTCGCTACAATCGTTGCTATCTAACACAAGATGGACAAGAGATATAGAGCTAGATCTTCGATCAGAAGAAAGCCAGCGGAGGCTGCAATTCAGGGAGGGGAGGGAGGGGAGGGACGGCGAGTGTGAATTTGTCACGGACTACAATAGCTGCAGAATATCCGAGAAGCTGCACGATGGGTGTGATTTTCCATCTGCTATAAGTTCTCACAACCAAAATATCCATTTACAACACCGAAAACGAAGGTAATAGAGCTCAAACCTTTAGGCTAATAGATTAATCGATCTTCGTTGTGTCTTCTCTGATGAAGGTATCAAGCCACACTGGATTCCCCGAAAAGGGAGGAGTTTTACTTGGTGTGGAAAAATGGACTTGGAGTTATAAAATCCCGCCCTTTCTTCAAAGACGGGAATACTGAAATAAGTTTACGACAGTAAACAGAATAGATTGGAAAAGAGTTTGAGATGTGTAGTCAGTTACTGCTGCCCATTCGAATAATTGCAGATTTATGGCTGGTCCTAACTTGTGATCGACTTCTTTTCCCGATGAATGAATTCTCCTAAACATCGTCATCGTCATCGTCTTCGTAATCGCAAGGTCTGGTAAAGAGTCTAATCCATTTCTTTTCGGTCTTTGGTGTATCATTATATGGCACAACGTTGAAGACGTGTGGAGAAAAATAAAGAATTAATTGAGGGGCAATTCGGCACTACTGCAGATAATTCACTTATATGAAGAGTGATTCCTTACGACTCACTCATCCCTCTATATTCCAAACGAATAGTGAAATTTGTGTCACCGAATTTTAAAACCCGAGGAAGCAAATTTTTCATGTGGACTGCAGAGTTAGAAGAGAGACAAGAGGAATTGAATATATCTAAGCAGGAGCGGGTTAAGAACCTATGACTCATGATCACAAGGCTGAAGAACACTTACTATATACCCTACGGAACTACAATAACAGGATTTTCCTGTTATCCTTATCTTGTTCCAATTGTAAGAAAATCCTGTTATAATAATAAAAAAGAAAGTAGTTTTTCAAATATATTAAAAATTTACTAGTTTTCAATTCAAAATATATAATAAAAATATATAACAAAATAAAATTTAGATTTAATAATTAAATCAAAATGTTTTTTAAAATACTTTTTATTCTATATATTTTTTAATTTTATTTTAAATTTTTTTAAATTTTTCAATTTTGAAAAGCTTATATATTATTTATATTACTTATTTATATTATTTATTTATATTACTTATATTATTTATATTATTTATATTATTATTATCAAAATTGAAAATATATTATTATTAAAATAGAGAAGGTAAAGAGATAAGCGAGTAAGAAAAAGTAAAGAAACTTATTTGAAAGACTTATTTAAAAAAACTTACTTAAAAGAATTTACTTAAAAGAACTTATTTAAAAGAACTTATTTAAAAGAACTTATTCTTTAAAAGGATTGAAAGGTTAAAAAGAAGTTGAAAAATGAAAGAAAAAAAAAAAGAAAAAAAAAAAGAGAAGTTAAAAAGTTAAAGAGAAAAATCAAAAAGAGATTAATTATTAGGGTTTTTAATATATTTTGTTTTCTAATAAAATTAATAATCTTTTAAACTTTAATCTTGTTACTTATTATAACGTTTTGTTATACATTATAGTATATTTTAGTTTTTAGAGCAGGATAATCCTGTTATTCTGGTATTGTAGGGATATGCCCCTCTGAAGGAGTGGGCATTGAGGGAACAGACATCAACAACTACGGTGTGAAATGGGCATAGGCTCAAGACGTAAAGTCTAAAACAATGACTTTAATCTTCAGTGTCGATTTATTGCTTTAATAATCTTCTAGTATCCTATAATAACCACTTACCCTACAATACCAGAATAACAGGATTATCCTGCTTTAAAAGTTAAAATATATAATGAAATGTTATAATAAATAATGAGATTAAAGTTTAAAAGGTTATTAATCTTATTAGAAAATAAAATATATTAAAAACTCTAATAATTAGTTTTTTTTTGATTTTTCTCTTTAACTTTTTAACTTCTTTTTTTCTTTTCTTTTCTTTTCTTTTCTTTTCTTTTCTTTTCTTTTCTTTTCTTTTCTTT
>NGKJ01000042.1:170852-207911 GCA_002162495.1 Myriosclerotinia curreyana | reverse complement strand
TATAAATAATATAAATAATATAAATAATATAAATAATATAAATAATATAAATAATATATAAATTTTTCAAAATTAAAAAGCTTAAAAAAGTTTAAAATAAAGTTAAAAAATATATAAAATAAAAAGTATTTTAAAAAGCATTTTAGTTTAATTATTAAATCTAAATTTTATTTTGTTATATATTCTTATTATATATTCTAAATTGAAAATTAATAAATTTTTAATATATTTGAAAAATTACCTTTTTTTTTGTTATTATAATAAGATTTTCTTGCAATTGAAATAAAGTAAGGATAATAGAAAAATCCTGCTATCATGGTTCCATAGGGTCATATAAGCCGATGACAATAAGATTAACACTTATCTTTGAATAAACCGCCTGGATTCATTTAGTATACGGTGCTTCAAATCATATTAGCATGAAAGTAGATGAATTTTATACAACAGTCGTAACTTTAAACTAGGTCGATAACGTGAACTTGAGTCCCATCGACATTCCAGTCACCAGTCAGTCCTTCATAATCAGTTACCCATTGCTCTGATGAGGGGGCGACGGGAAGGTGGAAAGCTCCCAATTTATATGATTATGTGATATTCGAAGTCCAACTAAACAACATTGAACTGGCCAAGAACAACTTTGATCGCCGACTGAGCTGTTCATTATTGTCGAATAACGTAAGAAATAAGCATAGGTATTCGAATGGCTGGGATGTAGACTTAACATTCTCCAGATATTGAGATACGAAACTTCAACGATGGAAACTTTGTAGTCGGCGATGGAATAATTGATGTTTGACAGAATTTTCTAAGCAGAGATGGAACGAGTTGTCCCCTCTAACAAGTTTCCGCAATATCTTAAGGAGAATGGCTTATTGAATGAGCATAAAGACAGACTTGACAAGGCTGAGCTGAATTGGCAAGAACGATGGCAGAAGAAATAAAGCGGAAGAGCTTGACAAGTTACGCCTCGTGAAATTGTATGAAGGTCGGAAAACCTCTTGTCCTTCTCCTTGCATTTCGCAAAGGCCTATAAAATGCCCGTATTGAGACTTTAGTGATCTCCGAGCTATAACAGAAGTGCAAATGCACATGCACAAGCTCTCCCCTTCTATATCGCAATCATAGCATACCATCCCTGAGATATTACTGTGCATGAGTTCCTCACTTTCAGGACTCAGGAGGTCGGTAATCGCCTTCTCTGCCATGACTACTGCGCGAAGGTCTCCAGATGCCAGAAAGATCGAGGACTACATCATCTTAGTGCATGTAGTCGACATGATCTTAGAGTCCAGAGCAGCTTTCATTACCTTTCTAAGATATCTTGAATGGTAATCCCAAGTCGTAGCCCCTATTAATGATAGTGATAGTTTGCGATACTTAGATTCCGATGTTGGAGATATGATCAGCTGCAGTGCAGTCCACAGCACCAGAGAGAAGAGCAATGAGGTCGCTGCACACGGATAATATCTCGTGACTTTACTTATCAACCTCACCAGCTTCGAAGCCAGATCATAGATCACCGCATCCTTGCCACGCAACGACAAACCATCATGAAGTTCTCATATCTCCGAGTGGCAGAATTAATGACTTCTATCTACTTTACTTTAAATCCCAAAGCAGCAGCATCAAATCCCCCGCTTCATGCAATGTGAAATTTTACTCGGGTACTATAGATAAAGACACACGCGCAGACATGATTGATGGTAAAGATGAGCCATGAGTAGGACTGGCCACAATCCTTTGGCTAAAACATATACCACATGTCGAATATGTGGGGTGAAACCTTGAGCTGGCTGCTATCATCCAGGCAAATCACCATCTGTGACAGTCACTTCCATCATGGGGAGAATCAAAATCAGAGTCAAGTACTTTGAGAGGGATGTTGTTTCAGTCTTTCATAAACTATGATACAAACGAGTGATGAAATCATCATCCACCACCATATTGAGAAAACAATCATGATTTGTGGAAAATTACCCCCTTCCCCCCCAAAACTCCCCTCCTTTAACTTAAGAAAGCTCACCCATTTCACACCAAGTGATCTCAGGTCAAACTATGTACTCCTCCGTTGCTCCATTCCCAATGTCCGATTTGTACAATCCAATGAAAGCCTCTCCACTCTGATTAGTATTGAATGACGAGTGGAGAAAGAGTCATCATCCGAAATTAGGCATCATGTATGCTACTCATTCATTAGCATCATACTTCCGATCCTCTCTGTGTGAGAGGCTGCCCATCAACGGAGTGCTTACTGATTCTGTTCAAGCGAAACTTATTCCTCAACCTCGACTTCCAATTGAACAGCGGCTTCATCAACGGTTTCCTTCTTGACACGCTTGGACTTGGACTTCGAAGGTGTTTCTTGATCGCCCTCACCTACTTCCTCCAAGGAAGCAGCCTTGGACTTGCGTTTCTTGGCAGGAGTGGCGGCAGGAGTGGCGGAAGCGGAAGCAGCTGGTGAGCCGTTACGAGACTCTTTTCTGATTTTTTGGAAATGTTGTCTGTGATTCATTCAGTCAGCTGTTGAGCAGGTAAGTTTGTCATGGTGGTAGCGCGGTAGAAGAATAATTAAATTGGCAAGAGAAAGGCAATGATTGTATAACTATATGAACTCGAGAAATTGCGACGGCAGCGAGCAGATGAAAAGAATGATATAGAAGAAATAACATTGATGTAGTAAAGGTATAACAGAGAGGTATTCATTGTCAAGTTCGATGAGTGCTTCCTTTATCCAAGATAGAACACCCAAGACAAAAAGAAGATCGACCATGGAGTTCAGCATGACCAAAGGAACACACATAACCAATAAGGACCAGAGAGATCAAAGGGATGAAATTTTGAAATCACATTCTGTACATACCGACAAGCCTCTTTACTGAAGGAGTAACCTTTTTCATGGAGTCTATCGGAGATCGCAGGCCATTCAATAGCTTTCAAATTGTTTTCTTCAATAATAGCCAACAACAAATCCTTGTCGGCCTTCTGATCCCATAAAGAAGGCATAATGAATGAGTTAATGCAAGATGATGGAGATTCTTATTAGAGTCTGTAGAAAGGTATATCCAGGATGGTGGTTGATTGTTGTAAGTTGGAAAGAAGATAGAAAGGAGATGGATGGAGGATAGAAACAAGATTCAGAAAGATAGTGGGGAAGATAATTCATAAGAAGAGTGAATTTCGAAGCAGATGAACTGATTTATGAGAATATAAGAGCGGATAACAAAATAAAGCAGAATTTATTTAAAATGTTATTTTTAATTAGATTTCAATATATAAAAAGCATCTGTATTGTTATCATTGTCTGCTTCTTTGATTCAGAGATTATATCTTCAATATCTTCCCTAAAACTTGTTTAGAATTCAACTACCAATTCAAATCTTTATTTCATCCATCAAGTAACATACTCAAATTCAATAAAGTATGATTTAGCTTTCATTTCTTTTCCTTATTGATGGCATTGATTCAAAAGCAGGTTATTGAAGCAAGCAGGGCAATGATGCCAGTAACCATATTACCTTTGATATGCATAAAAAAAAGCAAATATACTCAAAAGAAAGGGGTATAGATAGGGACAATGCATATGGTTTGTACTACCGGAAGAACCAGTCAGTATTCCCTGATCATCAATATGAGCGTTTGCTTTATGCAATCAAATATCTGTCAAAAGGGGCTCGAGCAATTGCTATCCTGCATTGTGCCGCAGACCGGCATTTTGAACGTCATCAATGTACTTTCAGATCATCCATCCGCCACAACAACTATGATCAAGAAATCTTTGTGAAGTTCAAAAGAATTAGCAATGCTCTCCATATCCTCTTTCAAAGATTTCAACTTTCAGAATGTATGTTTTACCACTCAATTCCATGCTAAATTCGTTCATAAGGATAGATATTTCTATTGCTTCCCCTCACCAATCCTCACATCCTTCCTTCTCAATCTTCACACTACTTATTAGTATTTCCCTGTAACATATGTGCTTTTCCGCCTTGAAATCGAGATTCCGGAACGCTCTTTGCACTTTCTTGATCCAAGGCGCCACTCATACCCCGCACATCTCCCCAGCAAGACATCATACCCTTCCCAACCTCTCCTCGTCGTTTCTCCTTTAAGTACCCGAGAGGGACTCGTAGACCCCACTGTCTTCAAGCTGGCTAGCCTCAGAAAGATTCAAATAATGACCAATGACGGAGCCATCAATCGCTTGCTATATGCAATACTCAGCCAGAAATGTCTCAAAGATGTACATCCACCCTTAGCGATCAATCATTCCATTTCATCATGCTACTCTCTATGAAGTATCACACTAACGAACATTCCAGATTGACTGGAACAAAGTAGCACACGATCCTATTCTTTCCCAAGAGATCACCAACGGCCATGCTGCTCGAATGCGATACTCTCGATTCAAGAAACAAATGGACGGCACGACTTCCATGCCCCCCCGTCCCAGAAAGATCGCAACTCCTCGACGCTCCCGGATCGAGAAGAAAAAGGCCGCCAAACGAGAGCCCAAGTTCAAAAATCGCAAAGAAAGTCTCGACAACGTGCATCTCCCTTTCCGTATGAAGTCTGAACCGCAAGATATACACCCGTGCGCTTCTACAAGTATGACAATCATGAACACCGAATACAACAACGCACTCCCCACATCCATAACCAAGTTCGAACCCAGCACCCCCGCTCCTTCTCACCTCCAAATGAAAACCGAGTCCGAAATTTCCATCGCACTCCCCACCACGCCATCCGAGTCTTCTTGTCTCCCTACTCCTTTCCTCATGGACTCGCCTACCTCTCCCCACAGCCCCACATTTACCACCCCCGGTGTAGTCAGCCTGAATAGTTCTATGAGTAGCACATCCAGTCTCAACAATCGTATGATGGATACCTCGTTCTTTGGTCCACCTCTATATGAGCACACTGGACACAAAGAATCCATGGGCATTGATCACCGAGGGGAGATGAGATATTGTTTCGATCCATGGGAGCAGGATATGGGTAGATATGGTAACATTGCTAGTGGGGTTGAGGATGGAGATAGGGTTATGTTTAAGAGGGAGGAAACTTATGATGATGCTTCTTATTCATTTTACTGAAGTAGATGCTCATTGAACGTTGAAAGAGGGAGATGTGAAGACTTTACTTAGTCTTGCATCTCAATGACTACTTAGTACTTATGATCTTAAACGAATGTATTTCTTTCTTTTTGGATATCAATAATTAGCAAGTGTTGGTTCATGCTAGAGCCATCTCCTTCGCAATGATGCATCAATGTGCCAACAAAACTCCAAATCCACAGATAGTAAATGCTTCTCTCATAACAACATTTCAAAAGAGCAGCAAATCTTTCTCAACAGATGTCCTGGTGAAAACCACAAGTCTTAAGGATAGTACACTAACGATGATTCAAAGCTACTCATCTCTCTCATCTACCTCTCCACAAACATGACGTCAAAATTATCATCCTTTCTTTGCCATTTTATTCCCGATGGCCTCATCGTTCTCGTCGCCTTCTCTTTGTCTTTTCTTTCCATTTAGCGCTGGATTGGAATTAGAGCGAGATTTGGAAGGATGTCTACTTTGAGGACTCTTCGCTAACAAGAGACCAGTGGGATCTGTATTGGTAATGTTAATAGATTTGCAAGTGAGAATACTTGATGGAAAGAATCCAGGTGATCGAATATTCCGTGTTTGTGAAAAATTCTAGCTTGTCTGAGCTCCATTTCGAGATGCTGCTGTTCTTCCAGGTGTATCTGCAAGAGCACCATCTCGAGATGTCGCCGCCTTTCTAGCATCACGATTCACTTCCAGCATGAAATCGCTTCTTCCTTACTTTGGACTATATCCCATCATCTTCTGACTATGCCCAGAGTCCAAACCAGGTTCTGTTACCTCAGCATTGATTCTAGAGCATTTGACCTTGAATCTACAGCCTTCATCATCCGTGGCTCCGCAGTACGCAACTTTGACTTTGCAGCACTCACACCCGACGTTAAGTTACCACGTCTCGATTCCTTAGCATTTTGAACATCTTTATTAGGAGGAAATGGCTGCTTTCTATGCTCTTGTGTCCTAGGATTCTCCTTTGATCGGCCTTCTCTATTCCCATCATCAATTACATCTGAACTAGATGATCCTAGGAGATGATGGATATGAAAGTCGTCGAGAAATCTTTTCAGATGGTGATTCGTAATCAAGTTACGCCACGCCTTGTTTGCGTACCTTTTGCTCCGTGTTTGTGTAGGTATTACACTGCGATGCATGTATACTCCTCATAACCGAGCTTTTAAGCGATCCATGGCCATGGGCGCCCGCCATCACGCCACCTTCTGAGCAGCGAGTTCTTGTCTCGCTGCTCCTAATTTATGCGGCGGGATTTTGTTCTCAATTATAATCTTACATATTCCCTTTTCAATTAGGTGAAATTCATATGCCTTCTTGACTACTTCATGGCTCGTAGTAAATACTTGTGCGATACCTATGCCACCAATTTCACTTAACGCTAGATTGACGATTCTTGAGCAGATATCTCATCGTTTTTTTTATTACCAAATTCTTCCAACGTTAACCAGCAAGACGTAAAGCTCTGCTGTTTAAAGCGGCTGAAGTGCGGTGCTCGTGCCTGGATTCCCTCCTTTGTCTGGCATAGGATTCAGCCATTGAAATCCGACAAATCTTCATTAAGCCGTTCCCTTGCATTAAGGATCATGAAATTTTCGTCAGGAGAATACTCTGGCCTTCGCCCTTTACGAGGCAAGAATGACATGATGGATGGAACTGTCGTCACGAGCGACGTATCTCTCCATTCAGTGCCCAACCACCAGATGAAAGATTCCCCGAGCCCCCTAAAGCCAGTCAGTCACCAGCAACTACTCGGGTGGGTTTCAAAAGAGGTATACACAGAGTAAAAATCACTATTAACCTTCGTGTCTCCTCCAAATAGAGTCAATCGCTAAAACGACCTCCTGGACTTCTTGGCCAAAGTGTAACCACATGAAACCACATAAAACACGTTCACATATACCCGTAAATACTCGTACTTTCAGTATGCAAATTTTCACCGCAAATTTTTAATCAAATAAGAATTCCTAAATCCTTCCCGTGCACCAGTGAACTCCGGGATGACCAAACTCCAGAGACATTGCCAGTCTTCAAACGCCACCATCACCATGATATATCCCGTCCTGTTCCACTATTCACTGGAATCCTTCCCATCTAACCGCCGTCCTACACTATCACCCTTGGCTTGGGGTTCTGGAGCAGGTTCACTTTTCGCCTCCACTTTCTTGCCCGTCTTCAATAATTGACCTTGCCCCGCGAAATGGGGTTGTCTCGCATCTGCATTCTCCTTGTCTTTATCTGCTTGTGTTTTGACTGGTTTGATTTCATACCCGAAGAAGAGTTTGTTCGGTGGCAATCGAAGAGGTTGGGGACCATTTGTTCTTCGAACTGACACGACAGGTGTATTCGTACTAACTCCAGCAACAGGAGTCGAAGCAGTAGGTGTAGGCGTCTTTGCACCCTTCTTAGCGTTCAATTTGTGACCTCCAGATACAAAGTTGGATGACGCGGCTTTTGCGCCTTGTGCGACAGAATTAGAGGTCGGCGCAATGGAATCGTAGTTGATGGCCTGTGCCATAGTTCCTTGACTATGAAGCATGCCACCTGCAGGTAAGCTACCAATAGCACTTCTTGGAGTACTAGTTCCACTGCCGCCGGCTCTATTTGGTGTTGGTTCGACGTAGCCTAATGGAGCTGCGAAGTCGACGGAAACATCTGTTTCGAGCATACTAACCCCCATCTTATCAGTGACCGGCTTGACCTCTAACACGGCAACATCGTAGACAGTATCATTATAGTAGAAACTAAAGATATCGCCCTTGGTGAGCGTGGAAAAGTCGCGAAAGGCCTTTTCGAGCACAGCTTTGGGGTTAGAGATATCGAGAAAATTGACGGATTGTGGTTGAAGTTTGATGAGAGATGCAGGGGGAAGATCGGTCGATTTGATTTGAAAGAGATCTCCAGTTTCAAGCCCGAGAGTTTGCATCATCTATGGTAATATGGTTAGTTTTGAAAGCAAAAAGTTCGACGAGACAAAGAACTTGCGTACCCAGTGTGGTAGATAGGCTTTTCCTTCATCCGCAATAAACTCCAGTACACCAGCATGTGTTACGTGCGATTCATCACTACTTTGAGGGTTGTTGAGCTCGAAAAGCATAGGATATGTGATGTGTAACCGAGTAAGTTTCTCCAAAGCAGATGGTGGCATAATAATCTTTCCTCCATAGTTGAGATTCTCTCTCTCGGGACCTGGCATCATGACAGTTGGATAACATCGATAATATTCGTGGAAACGCTTGGGAGGTCCTCGCATTCCGCGCTGCTGTAACATTTGATACATGACAGCTGGATCATCTCCTTCGTAAAAGCCCGAGTAAGACTATAGAGGTGGTCAGTATTTAAATGTTACGCTGCCTGCGCATTTTCCTTTCTCCATACCATTTTTTTTGAAGAGCGCGAGATCTGTAGGGGTGAGTGGTCGAGTGGGTGAGTGGGTGAGAGTTTTTAGGATAAAAGAACCAAAGCTCAAATGATGTCGAGGGAAGAAAAAAAATATTCGACGAGGATTTTTATTCACAATTAGATTGTAAGTAGGTGGTGGTGGTGGTGTATTGTAGTACCTCGTAGCTCAAAACTTGAAGGCTGCCAAAAGATGACGCAGGAACCAGCTCTCGGTTGGTTTGCGGGGAATCTTAAATCCGAAAACCTTAATCAATGTTCATTCAATCATTCACATTCCAAAGCCTCGAAGCTTCCAGACCCTACGAAATCGCCGAATCAGAAACATGTCTTCCAGATACGCAGCTGCACGACCTAAACGTGCCGGTGAAGAATTCGCTCGTTCACATCGCAATGAAAATGAAGATGGTCCTTCCAAGAAACCAAAATTCGACTTAAGAAATCCATCTGCTTTGGTAGCTGATGAGCCGGAGGAGGATGCGGTTTTGGACGCGGATGTGATTGGGAGTCGAGGGACTGGTACCAAGAGAGGAGCTGTCAATATTGATGGCTATGATTCAGATTCGGATAATGAAGGTTTCGACGCGCGCGCAGACGAAAGAGCTAGAGGAAAGAAGGGCGAGGTGAATCTAGCGGAAGCGCTGGATGGATATAGCAAGGAGAAATCTGGTGCGGCAAATGGGAAGACAGATATAGAGGAGGATGCGGATATGTTTGCAGATTTGGAGGACGAATTTGCGGACGGCGATGAAGACGAGAGTGAGCTGAAGGCTCGGAAGAAAGGGAAAGAAGTGCGGTTCCTGAAGGAGGATGAGATTGAAGGTCAGGTTTTGGGTAGCAAGAGTGGTGGCCATGTATCGGGGAACTTTATGTTGGATCCGAAAGGAAAGTTATCGACACATGCGATGGATGACCAAGAGAGCAGCGACGACGAAGAAGATGCTGTATTAGCCGCGCAAGAAGAAGATGTGGATGACGAAGTTGGCGCTGGTGGACTGAAGAGGAATGCCCCCAAAGTCGATGCGTTCAATATGAAGGCCGAACAGGAAGAAGGCAAATTCGATGCGAACGGCAACTTCGTGCGGAATGCAGCGGATCGAGATGCGGTACACGACAGTTGGCTGGAAGGGATCAGTAAAAAGGAGATGAAGAAAGCCGCAGAAGCACACGAAAAAAGGGAGGAGGAACGGCGGCAAAAACGACTAGATGATGATGCCATGTTACTCTCAGATATCCTACGAACATTAATACTACGACTAGAGAAAAGCGAGACAGTTCTCGAGGCACTCGCTAGACTTGGAAAGGGCCAAGCGAAAACGAAGAAAATCCCAAAATGGAAATTGAAAAAGCAACTCCAAAAAGATGATTCTATGGATGTGGATGCCGAGACAATCGAAGATCCAGAACAAGTCAGGATACGAGAGGCCATCGATGCCATTACAGGAGCTGCGGATCAACTACTCATCCGAGGCCAAACAGACGTTTACGAACAGGAAAGAGAGATGCTCATCCGACAATACCGGAGGGAGACGGGAGAAGATTGGATAGAGCCGCCTGGGGAAGTAGCCGTGGACGAAGAGGGTGGTCCAACATCCACAAAGATGTGGGAATATAGATGGACCGATGGACGTGACGGGGCAGCCAAGCAAGGCCCCTTTGATGGGCCGACTATGGTAGCATGGCAGGACGCGGGCTATTTTGGAGAGGGCGTTGAGTTTAGGAGGGTAGGTCAGGAAGGTGCTTGGAGCAGAGTCGTGGATTTTGTATGATTGATGAAATGATACCCGGAAGGAAAAAGTAATAGGCGCAAACGATTGAAAATTATTATATTAGCTAAAGTTTGGATTTACCTCACAGCGATAGCGCGAACACAAACATGCACCGCTTTTCATTGATCACATAAGAAATGCTTATGCGTGAACCATTCGCAGATTATAGGATTAGCGTATTTCACCACATCTAGAAGGAACATGCTCATTTCATTTCATTCCCTGTCAATAAATGCGCCCACTTTTATCAGCCCTAATATACAACATAAAGTTCTACCATTTGCAATGCTTGCCACAGCAAATAGGAAATACCCAACGCCAAATGATACATCTCAAACCCGCTCATCAGACTCATGAAAGCTCCATCGCATCACCATGACCATTGGTCACTGACAAGTTCACATTTCCCTCCTCGCCGATTAGACGTTTCTCGAATTCCGTGACGAACTTAACACTGCGCGCCGAGTCAAAGAAAAGAGCGAAGCTTCGTTGAACGTCTTCGATGTCGATTTGCTTGGCCTTGCGCTTTGCACAGATGAGTTGTGAAGTAGTGATGAGGTTACTTGCATATCTGAGGCCGGCTTCTTGTCCAATTTTAGTTAGTAAAGCCAGGGCGTCAGGAGAAACATCGACTTCCTCCTCTTGTGCACGAATGGATAGGATTTGTTGAATTTCTTCCTTGGCATATGGATGAGTGCTGACGATAACAACCCGATCTAGGAAGTCAAGAGGTAATCCATGGGGACTTTTGTAATTTGTGCCTCGAATTCTGGAATTTCCGCGGTTGCTTGCCATGATGACGATGGGTGCGAGCTCATCTTCTAAAGCACGGTTGATATATGAAAAGCATTCGATATCCAGCATATGAACTTCATCGATGAAAAGAACGCCAGGAACAATCTCGGCCTTTCCCTCTTCCTTCCATTCCGCAACCTTTGTGTTGATCTGATCACGAACCTCACTTCTGATTTCTCCAGTGTCTCCCGAGAATAGAGCCAAGAAACCTTGCGTCCTTGAGTTAATGACGTCGATCTCGTGTAAGCTAACGGTGTGGACGACCTCTTTGCGTTTTTGCAGCTCACCGTCTGGGCACTGCAAGAACTTCGTGTCGACACCCATGGCATCGTAATCTCTTGACTTTGCGTATGATCTTCCGAGCTTAGTAATTTTGCCCGAGGATTTGTCAATTGATATGATGTCTCCTGCCATTACACGCTCTTTTGTCATTGAATCAATCATCTTGCTTCCCATGTCGTAGATTGTCTCCATATCCGTGGTTTTGATGGTCAATTTGCCCTGTTTGGTACCACCCGTTACACTCCTGTCGGTTTGTATCTCAACGACTTCTCCCTCAATCATCTCACTCTCCTCCTTTATGCGAACACCAATGGACTTTCGAAAGGCTTGAGTCAGAGCTTCAGTTTTCGACATTTCGAGAGAGAATATTTCCGAAGAAGCTAACATGGTAAACGGAACGTCTGAACCTAGAGATTGTGCCATTCCCATGGCTATTGCAGTTTTTCCAGTACTATAAAGCGTACAAAGTCAACGTAAATCCTTATTGTAAACTCTATCTTCATATACCTCGGAGGACCCGCAATCAAAACTGCTCGACCTGCTATCTTCCCTTCCTTAACCATCTGTAAAATTACCGCTGCAGCTTTACGCGCCTTTTCTTGTCCTACAAGACCCTGTGAGGATGCGCGGGGTTCGAGATTATCTGGATCAACACCTAGACCGCGAATGTGAGAATGAGCCGCAATTAAATTGAGCCCACGCAACTCTTTGCTTTCTGAGACGGTTTGGATTGCCTAGAAAATTGTAAGTTTTATGTAAAAAGTAGAGATATAGAATCGAAGCTTACTGTAGCCATCATGAAAAGATTGGGCGATATGATGAAGGTTGAGGGAGATACGATACGATACGCGCAAAAGTTTGTTGATATTTTAGGATGGGATATGAATAGATGGATGGGATGGATGGGATGGATGGGATGGATGATTTTGACCAATTAAAAGTGAAGGTGGATCTATCTAATTGCTGGTTGATATTTAGTAGAAACAAATATATAAGCTAGACTATTTAAAGTCTAGTGATGTTAATAATTATGCAATCAATACTCTTGACCCCTGCTAGCTTATAATTAAATCCTTTGTTTAATAAATTTTATTTAAAAAGCGCGTTTACTCTTTTTTTTTGTTCATTTTTTCTTTTGCGTTTACCTTTTTCCTCGCGCTTCTTTTTTCAATCCTACCCTACCTACCTACCTATTTAATCAAATGCCAATTCAAAAAACGAAACAGAATTCATATAATTAAATAATAACAACATAACTTTGTTTATAACTTCTATTCATATTCGTATTCGTATTCGTATTATTATTAATCTGATATCTGATATTGAATTTCAAAGGTTAACGAATGCTTTTTCTAATAATCTCTTCAACTCTAGTGGAGACTGGCAGGCAAAAGAAGTCTTAGAAATTCACCCCAAAAAAAAAAGAGACAATACCTAACATTTGAAATTTCTTAACTGGGAAATCTTCAACTTTGCTTTTTCCTCTCTCTGACTGGACTGGATCTCAATTATCCCAAAACTGGTCATGTTGAATTTCTGAACAAATCTTTGGGGGTTTGAATTTCAAGCTTAATTAAGTCGGTCCAAACAAATTTGATATTTGATATTTGAACTTCTGCTTCTACAATCCAAAGATTGAATTGTCTTGATACTTCTGAAGACCTTGGTACTTCACCTTAATCTCTATCTCTATTGCTGGATAAACATTTGTAAGTTTCTCAAGTCAAAATCTCCAATGAAAGTCATCACATTACTTGAAGACACGTGAGTGTGTGTTGGGAAAAGAAGAAGAACGTTGATTCTTTTGATTGTATCAAATATTTATATAGTTACCTAGTAGCTGTTGATATCACATATTCGTCCCCAAAAGCATCTTGGGCTATTGCTAACTGCCTAGAAGCTACACACCACCCGGGTTGTCGATGATACCAAATAAGAAACGTAAAACAACGCCCTTCAGCGTCAGAGAAGTTCGATAAATAAGGGAAGTGATCTTTGGGCTTCACCAACGATGTCCAGCGGGAAATATTCAGGGGAGCGAGCACCTCCACTAGGACCAATATCAGATTCTTACCGTGATGAGAGGCGTAGGCCAGATAGACGTCGTGATCCAAGTGAGATGCACGTCGACGACGATCATTATTCTCCAAATTATAGGAACTCCAATGACAGAGATAACGGTCCTAGGAGAAGCGGAGAGAGAGCTGATCGAGGGATTCCCTCAATTGAGAAGCTCAGTTCGACAAATACACAAAATTTCAATTATAATAATTCCTCTTCAATAAAAACAACAAATGTTACAGAAACAGAAAAAGAAGGCAAGTACCACTCAATATTTTATCCTTTCTTAACCATCACATTTAAGAATCATTATAATCAAATATTCAAAGATCAAAATTCAAACTTAAACCATTCAATTCATGAAGTGGCCTGATTTAAGTATTGAACAGGTGATACTGGAACGTACCTACCTTTTGAACTTTCAACTGTGTAAATCGCCCTTGTGTTTATACAATAACCATTACCATTACCATTACCATTACTACTACTATCTCATCTTGTGAGATTTAACATAATGAGATTATGTAGTCGAAACTAAAACTAACAGAATATAGGAACAACTCGTCCTCTTCCTCGTCGCACGGAAGAAAGTCCCAAGTCAAATTCGACATTGAAATCGAGTCAGAGAATATCACAGAAAAATATGGAAGTCACTGCCTTTGATGCTGTTACTGGCGCTGTGGACCCCGAACTTCTGATTAGTGCCTTTACGAATCTTAACGACCTACTCATTTCTCGAGTTGTACTGTCCCAAGAACGAAATTCGGAGAAGAAGATTTTGGAAGCTCAACTCGAAGAGATCAAGCGTATGGAATCTATTATGCAAACCTACCCCCTACATTTGGAACAACAGAAAACACGAAAAGAAAAGGCGGAAGAGGTTTTAAAGGCAGTCGATGAAAAGCTCGGAAAGGTTAAGGGCAAAGAAAAAGAAGCCATTAAAGCCCTTTCTCATTTGATCATTAAATGTAACCCGACGAGTAACAATTCCAATCAGCTTCTCCAAGAACGTTGCCTGAAGCTGGAAAACGAAGTAAAGGAACTGAAGGAAATGGCGGCTGCCGGTATGGACCACAAAGACAAATTCTCCGGTATCAACGACCGTTTTCGGGATGCCCAAGAAAGGCATCGCGAGGTTATCGGCAAGATTCAGAGTATAGAGGCCCATGTTATCGGAAAGGTCCAAACCAGCGAGGCCAAGACACTGCTTGAACATAAGAATCTGTCTAACAATGTCACAAAGCTTGAGGAGCAACTTCAAGCTACTCGAAATGACTTTGATTCAACAAGGAAGCGTCTGAGTAATCATGACGAATCTGTAAAGAAGCATGAAGCAGCGGTCAATCTCTCAAAGCAGGAAATGGCTGCATTTAAGCAGCAGATCAGCGATAAATTTGCCTCCTTCAAAGAAAGACAGAACGATATTGATCAGCTTTCCAAGAAAGTTGCAAATCTCCAGAAGTCCATCCAGAAGTTGGAGCCTTTGAAAGGTTCGAGTTCATTACATGAAGCGGCGATCAAAAACTCAAAGCAGGAGATGGCTTCACTCCAGCAGCAGATTAGCAAGGAATTTACCTCATTCAAAGAAAAAGAGGATAATATTAAAGAGCTTTTAAAGGAAGTTACAACCCTCCAGAAGTCGGAGCCTTCTTTTAATGACTCGAATTCATCGAACTACCTCGGAAGACTCAGTCAATTGGAAGACGCCCAGAGAAACATTGCTGAGCTTCAAGACCAACACAAGCAAAATCTTCAAAAATATCAAGAGGAATTGACTACGTTAAGGGATAGAGTGACTCAATTCGAGAAAGCTCCTTCCCATACTCCGTCCAGTCCGGCTCCCCAGGTTGCTCCAAGAACACCAATTGGATCAAGTCCAGCCATGATGTCGATGATGCAAACCAAAATTCGCAGTATTGAGGGGGATATTAAGCTCTTACAAGAAAACACCCGCGTTACCGAAGCTTCTTCCACACAGTTCGAATCTAGGCTAATTACATTGGAGGATTCTTTGAAAGAAGTGCGTTCGCTCAGTAACGACAAGACAGTGACCAAGATTTCACCCTTCTCTACTGCACCAGCGGAGCAGGCAGATTTAAAGAAGGCTTTCGAGCTTTACAGAAGTGAGAGGAGCGAAAAAGATCAAGCTATCCAACAACGCTTTGAGGAGCTCCAAACCGAAGTGCAAACAATCCAAAGAAATAGTACAGCCACCAAAGACCAAGTCAACGAGATCAAGGAAAAATTGCCATTGATTTCTACTGTTCAAGCTGGCATGAGAGAGCTTCATCAAAATCAGAATCGTTTTACTCAATCGGCACTCAACGTGGAACACCAGCTTAATGGGTTGGTGAATAGTCAAAATGGGAACACGATTGCCATCACACAATTGAATAATCGTGTGGCGAATATAAACACAGCAGATCTAGCGAAGAACATGCTGAGCCAGCTAGAAACATGCTATCCAGATGTCAGAAAAGCTGAAACGGCCCTCTCAGAATTTAGAAATCTGATCTCGGATCACACAGCCCAGTTCCAAAAGATCAACAGTCAGATCAATTCCATTGAAACCCAAGCTGCTCGCAAGCAATCTCTGGCAACTTCGGGCAATCGAGCTACGGAGTCTTTACGCCAAGAAGTGGACAGGCTATGTAAAGACCAAATTCAACTCGAAACAACTACCAAGAAGAATGAGAATAGCATAACTACACTTGAGACTAGCCTAGCCGCGCTTGAAAATACTAAAAGCCTCTACAAGGCAGCTTTAGATGGCCTAAGTAAAACGGTCAAGAAAGACAAGACAACTCTAGATGCAACGCAGCAGGCGATCATCGATGAATTGGCCGAAATGTCTTCCAAATTGGAACATTTTGGAGTCTTTATAGGCGCCATTCAACGTCCTGTGCCACCAGCCATTCCAGCACCGCCTGCTCCTCCTGCCCTACCTTCTTCTCAACAATCTTCAGGCCCGGAGGCAAGCATGAATGGCAAAAAGAGATGCGGAGGTTCTACCAATGGCGACACTCGAAGTCCTTTACGAAAGAGAGCCAAGAGAGCCGAGGATGAAAATGGGAACCTCGAATTGCGCGAGTAGATGGGAAGATATTCAATAGTATCAATCTAAAAATCAGTACGACTTTTACGATTTCTATGATTTCTACGAGTTCTATGATTCTTACGATTCTCTACGAAATTTTCGTCATGGTTTCAAGTCGCTTTCTATTTCTACACATGCACTTGTTGATACTATTTGGGGTGGGGGGGGGAGGGGGAGGCGATAATCAAATCAGGATTCCTTTCATTGGAGCGAAGTCTAGGAGTTTACCAGGATTGGTTGGGCGATACCGATGGCTTGTACAAAGATAAAACGAAGGGGGATACCGATGGCTTGTACAAAGATAAAACGAAGGGGGAGGGGGGGAGCTCGAGGAGAGGGATGGCGTTGGCGTTGGCTTTTACTGAGGATGGAGGGAGGGAGGGAGGGATGGATGGAGGGATGGATCGAGGGATGGGTGGATCGAGGAAGCAAACATGTATGATACGATTTCTGATTCCCATTTGCTTTACTTGGCTGGGCTTTACATGGCTTTACATGGCTTAGCTTAACTTGGCTTGGATTTGATATAGTATGGAAGAAAGAAGAAAAGAAGAAAGGAAGGAAGGAAGGAAGAACGCTGGATCTAATACCAGGCTCTGCTCGGCTCGGCTAGGCTGGGAGATCTACTTAGTACCTAGTAGTTAAATACTTAATTAAACTTGAGGTATTAAAAAAGTGTATATAAAATAAAGAAGGAAATTGTTTAAAAGGAAATTGTTTATAAGGAAATTATAAAAAAAAATTAATTTTTCAAATTTTTTTAAATTTTTTCATTATTATTTATTTAATTAATTATATAAGGTTTTGATATAAATAAAAATATTAAAAATAAATTATAAATATAAATTATAAATATCTTGATAAAAATATTATCAAAAAATATATATAATCTCTTATAAAATATTAAATATAACCCCTCACTTTAAACTTTACATTAAATATAACCCCTCACTTTAAACTTTACATTAAATATATAATAATAATAATAATAAATTCACAAGCTCTAATAGGTGCATTAACCGAGTGGCGTTAGCGTTAGCGTTGAAGTTGAAAGTTTCCGATGGCGGTGGCGGTGGCGGGTGGCGATAAGATGGGATAAGATAAAGATAAAATAAGTTTGGATTGGATTGGATTGGATTGGATTGGATTGGATTGGATTGGATTGGATTGGATTGGATTGGATTGGATCAAAGTGCGGATTTGATAGGGTTACGACTTAGGGTTACGACTTAGGGAGGGTTGGGTAATGGTGTGGTGTGGTGTGGTGTGGTGTCACGTAAGGAGATATTGGATGGGGATTATTGGATACACGCAGATACTACTGACTGACTGCAGCAGGGCGCCAGCAAGGGTGAGTGAGTGAGTGAGTACTGAGCAAGGACTCCATCCTAGTTTCGCAAGCAGTAAATTTTCTTGATTTCTCCCTCCCTCCCTCCCTCCCTCCCTCACTCACACATATTTTCCATACACCAAACGCCATGAGGGAATCTTTCTTAGCCTAAGCAAATAACTCTGCATTATCCAGGGCATCTTTTGGCGCCTGTCTTCCTCCATTTGTTCGGAGACCCAATTCTCCTTTCTTCGCCAGTCTCTCAATTCCCTGTTCGGCCCTCGCATTATATCTCCCTGCCTTCTTCTTCCTGATCTCGCTTCGGACTTGGTTGGGTGACACGAACTCCTTGTTTTCGTAGATGATTGGTCCACCAAAACTTCCCTCTTGTATGACAATTGGAGTCAATACAAATCGAGGTCCAATCTCCACCAAGCTACATTCCGTCTCCTTTTCTGCCGAGCTCTTTGATTTGGATTTCGAGGAAGGTTCTTGTTCGGCTCCCTTGACTTTTGATGATTCCGCCTCGTTGATTTGGTAGTTTCGAATCCAGATTTTGCCATCTGCCAAGGTAAATCCCATAACATGGTCGACGAAGGGTTTTGATTTTCTAGCACCCTTTGGCACGCCGAAAATATGGAGAAAGAGTTCCTTGAGTACGCGGAGATGAGGTTCTTTATCGAAGGAGGCATCGAAGGAGAGGATAGGTCGGGAACCTTTGAGGCAGTTTCCTGTGAAATGCAGTTCTTCCATGGTGTGTACTAAGTAAGAAGTGTTAGATAGATTTTCCCCTCCAGAAATAGATATTGAGATGAACGTACAGTTTTGCATATGCATCTTCACAGTAGGTCCATTGGGAGCTTTGCTCATCCACAGGTAAAGATCCTTTCCTTTCCTTGCCTCGAAGAAAAATACATTATTACAATTATATAATTCCGCCAATTCGTTCAATTGATAAAGCTTCGACTTGGTATCGAGTTTCGCATCTTTTCTACCATGAGGAAGAAGAGACGCAAGGTCATTGAGTAGATGTCGATGTCTAATTGTTTGATGTGAGTATTTTCTTGTAATTTTGAATGGGCGCAGGTTTGTTTACCGGTAAGTGATTCCTCTTGAAGACAAAATTAAAACTCTCTGCTTGTTTTTCTTAACACCATTCGCAGGACCCTCTTCTTTTTGACCAGCGGTCTTCGATAATGACTTGTAAACAGAAGCCATTGTATATGTTGTGTATATGAGGCTACTGAGCGCAAAAAAAAGTTCTTGAGATCTCCAAACTTTCAGATTAGTAAGCGCAACCTTAATCTTAGCGTACGTTGGCGTATCCTTGCTAGTGTAAGGTTATTCGTGTCATCTTCGTCAATGGATCAATCTCAGCCTTATATTTAGCCTCAGCCTTGTGGTGGAGATCCGGTACCGAGAAACCTTGGTATAATCTTGGTACAAACCTTGGTATGAGTGAGATCTATCTCCCTTTGCCATCATGTTCCTGCATATGAGCTCACTCAGTGTCAATGCCTTGCCTGGACTTCCAATTGAAATCGTTGATGTGAATAATTATCCGCCATCAGTTTGGATAAAGTTTCGTGATTTTCAGGTACACGATGGAACATCTATAAGCTTGATATGTTGATATTATACTTCCTTCATAATGACGTCCTCCATCATGTCATCTTGATTACTTGAATCACTAACCTTAGCTTGTCAACTGTTTTTTAAAACTGTAGTATAGATCTGAATACATCTCCCACTGATACGTTTGTACCATCAGTCTGCTTTATTGAATCTTCTTCATCCAAGCCACTATACAATACGATATAATACAACACAATACCATACAATGGCAACCTTCAAATCCCTCCACACTCGACTTCTTAAACTTCCAGCCCCACTCCTCCCACCTGCCTCACCCCACGATCCAACACTCACCTCGGAAATTGCCTCCCTTCAACTCCATCCAACCCTCGAGACTGCTCTCCATCTTTTGAATCTCGATTTGCCATCCGCACACTTTTTGGCTCGTCATATGCAATCGGCGCCGGCATTCGAGGGCATGTATCTACATGGAATCTTGCACCGAATTGAAGGGGACTATGATAATGCGAGGGCATGGTACAGCGATGTCAAGGAGTCAGAGATATACTCGAAGCTTTGGGGAAAGGGCGGTCAGACATGGAAAGCGTGGCAGGAAGAGCATAAGAATGGTGGCGGCAGGGAGTCTTTGGATGATGGCCAGAAGTTTTTGGATGCTGTACAAAAGTTCAAGGAGACAAAGGGGGGTGATAAGACATCCCTTGAGGAACAAAGTAGGTGGGAACTTAATGGCGTCATCGAATGGTGTGTAAATAAGTTTGGCACAGCCAAGATAGTCGATGCCAGTTCTGCTTGGGTCAAACCTAGTGATGAGATCAGGGGAATGGGTGAAGATCAAGTCAGCGGAGACAGTGGAAGAAGAAAGTTTTGAGGAAAGAATCATTACAACAGACATATGAAGACAAAAACCATTGCATTAGACAAGCATAGCGATCGTTGCAGACGTGAAATCCCAGAGGAAGAACCACCGGAAAACATAATTGGAAAAAAAGGGAAGATATCCTTGAGCCCGCTCTTCCAGTGCTGAACGTTTGCTTAGCCCTGACTTCGTGACCCCCCATGCTCCCGCAATGACACTTAAAGACGCCACACCTTTGTATCAACCATCAACCAATATGCCCGTGGAGTTGCGCAAAGTAAGAACGCCTGGCTATTTAACAACATTTTCCACCTCCCTTTGCTGTCTCGTCTGAAGGAGGAGGCGTGAGAGTAATATTTGTACCACTTCCGATAGTAGCCTGTGCAGAATCGCCGTTATCGAGGGCTTTCTGGGATACGATTCGATAAATTTCTAGAATGGGAGACAGTATTAGTATTCGCGAATAGAGAGAGAACATTTCAAGGGGTCATACCAGTAAGGATGTTTTGGAAGGCAAGCTCAACGTTGCTAGCATCGAGAGCTGAGGTTTCAATAAAGGAAAGATTATTTTCGCCTGCAACGACAAAGGTCAGTATCATTATCCCCTCGGCAGATTGAGGATTTCCTTACTCGCAAATTGTTTGGCCTCCTCCGTGGGTACAGCCCTAAGGTGCCTTAAATCGCTCTTGTTTCCGACCAACATGATGACAATGTTGGAGTCAGCATGATCCCTCAACTCCTTCAACCATCTTGTAACATTTTCGTAGGTTTGGTGTTTGCTAATATCGTAAACCAGAAGAGCTCCGACGGCACCTCTGTAATAAGCAGATGTAATGGCGCGATATCTTTCCTGTCCCGCGGTATCCCAGATTTGCGCCTTAATTGTCTTTGCATCGACTTGAATGGATCGAGTTGCGAACTCTACACCGATGGTCGATTTTGAGTCTAGATTGAATTCATTTCGAGTAAATCGACTCAAAAGATTGGATTTACCGACACCAGAGTCTCCGATGAGGACAACTATCAAGGAAGGAAACAGAGTCAGTGATCAAGGTAATAATGGGTAAAAAGGTGGAGGAGGGAGGTTGAGGGGGTGAAAGGGACGTTATTTTACCCTTGAACAGGAACTGTCAAAGAGATATTAGCATATATTGTAATTTTGAAGAGACAATAAATGAGAAGTTGATGATATATACTTACGTCGTATTCGTCATTCGCCATGATTGATGTTGAAGTTGAATAATTTATAATATTTATTTATTTATTTATTATTATTGGAAGGGGGGAAAGGGTTGACGGATTTCGTTGTTGCGATGGATAAGTAGATGGATGGATGGGGATGGGGTGGATATGCGAGAGAAGCCGGGGTTCTCTCTTTTTGAGTGTAGTGGTTGTAAGTGGAAGTTCCTTGTATAAGGGAGGTTGATTTGTTATTGTATTTTAATGATTCTAATAATTATAATATAAATAATATATCAAAATAAAAGTATAATCACTCACTTTAAGTAAATTTATATGAGTAAATTTATATAAAAGTATTACTATAATACTTTTATATTTTTTTTATATTAATTTATATTAAAAAAAATTAATTATTATTTAGTATTATAATTATTTGTTAATATATATTTAATAATCAAGTAAAAAAATTTATTATAGAATTTTTAAATATAATATAGTAAATAAGTAAAAATAAATAGTAGAATTTAATTAAAAGTAAAGTACTTTTTATTAAACAGGTGGTTTCGAATTCGAGTAGCGAGCACTTCACCGCCTTCTGTATTGACGGGCAAATATATCAATCACGTGATACCGTACTTTTTATTTTGACTATTCTGCCAATCATCCCGTCATTCTCGCGACTTCAAAATTGTTAATAGCAACTTGTGACAAACAAAACGATGAGAGAGAATTTGATACATTCACCAATTTAAATTAAGTTAATTTCCCATCTTTCTTGAAAATCATTGAATTGAATTTTACTAAAGCAATCATCTCTCTTCCCTTTCCACTGAACTACTCATACTTTCCTATTGCATGGAACCTTCTTCAATTTGACCTCATCGACTAAACAAGTCCTGAATGCCACTTTTAATTCTACCTTAAGGTTCTTCTTCTATACTCTACTCTGTTTACTTCGTCCTTATGGTTAGTTATGGTGCAAGATGTCGTCCAAAAATTCAGCAACCAAAAATTCATCAAAGCCAAGGTCCTTCAGTTCTCTTGAAGAAGACGAGATTTCAAAATTATCCATCGAATCAACCGAGGAAGAACAGTATCCTTCAGATTACGAATACACCGTTGAACGTATTCTGGCACAGAAACTAGAAGATGGTCAACAACTCTATTTGATCAGGTGGGCCAACTTTCCAGAAGAACAGTGTTCTTGGGAGCCAAGAAAAAACATACTGGATAAAGCGATTCTTAACGCTTGGAAAACCCGCCGAACTCGTGAATCTGAGGGTTTGGACGAGCCATATGACGTTCGAAAACTCGAAGCTCTGAAAAAGAGGGTTAAGGATGGTAAAGCTCGCCGCGATCGTCTACGGCGTGAAAAGAGAAAGCGTCAGGGTATAGTCGTGTCTCCCCATGAATCCGATACAGACGATGTCGAAGAGCAGTCCACAATTCCACGCGCACGTCTCGATACAGGATCTACAATAGGTAGCGAGAGGAGTTCTGGAAGACAACAGCAAGTTCAAGCTACGAGAGAATCTAAGGTATGCTGAACCCTTTGCCACAATCGGAATTATTGGAGCTAACTTTGTTTTAGATACAGAGAAGTGAAAAAATCGACTCGGATTCTTCTTCTGACGAACCACCATTCATGAAACAGCGAGAATCAACTTCAGGAGCTTCATCTTCTACAAAATTGCCTCGAGTGAGAAAGGTATTACAGAAGCATCCGAATTCACACGAAACCGCCAGCGACACACGAGAAGCATCAATCACAAAAGGCTCTTCAACCTCTAGTGGTCTCGCAAAGACTTCAGGAGGAAGTGCTTCGCTAGGAGGCTCTACTCTACCCACACAAAATGTTTTTACTGGTGGTAAAGCTGCTCGCAAACAAAAACCAACTCTGATCGAAGCTGCTGCAGATCCGTCAAAAGAGCAGCGGCATTTCAAAAATCAACACATCCTCAGAAAAGTGCAACTCGCTGGTAGAGCGAGGGCGGATGTAGCACCAGATCTCACTGCTATTCCTGGTGGCTTAATGAAGCCTTCAAAAGCTTCGTCTGCGCAACGACCAGAGATTCTTCGAAGAACTTCCTCTGCCCCGCTGAACGAAGAAATAAGTGATCAGAACATAGCACCCGCTAAGCCATCCCAGCAGCAACAAGAATCACAAAGACTACCGCTACACCCCTCTGAAATGCCCTGGACAGACGTACAGCATATCCCATACGAGCAGCGAACAATATGCTTCTTTCTCAATCGGCCGGGAGGATGCCTTAACACTCACCACTGCAAGTATCTCCATGTTCACGATCCTCTACTTCCCATCGCTCCGCCCCCCGAATGGTGGGTTGAGCCACAGAAAATACAGAAAATATGTTTCTTCTTTAGTCAGCCACAAGGGTGTAAAAGCAAGGACTGCACGTTTCTCCACGTCCACGATTCCTCAATTCCCATCGCCCAACCCCCCAGTAATTATATCGCTGGGTCGCAAAAAATATGCTTCTTCTACAATCTGGATGGAAATTGTCGGAATGGTGACACTTGCAAAGATTTACATGATTCGAGCACCAACCTTCCAGTCAATACAGCGCCCCCTGGATGGGTAGCATCAGACCCGTTTGCAACATTGGTGCCAAGAACAGCCCCAGTACCAGACAAAGAAGATATTCCGAAAAAGAAAGATGGTCCGAAGATGATATGTTATTATTGGTACTATGAAAAATGCACAAAAGGAAATGACTGTAAATTGGCACATTCAACCGACAATACTCTCCCCGTGGCACCGAAGCCTGGTTCTAGTAATGGTATTTGCAGATTCTGGAAAAGAGGTGAAGGTCATTGTTTCAAGGGATCAAAGTGTCCTTACATTCACGAATCTATTCAAAATAGTCATCCGGCAGCCTCTCCAGGCCAGATTCACACGAAAATAGCTGGTTTCGGAATCTCAAGCGGCGAAAGTCCCCACTCTCCACTACACATGTCAAAACCTGCTCCATTATTTGGTGATGATGATACGATAGATTTTGAAATGGACACTGTACCTGATCTTCCGCCGCTTGAGCCACGCCTTGCAGAGTCTGAGGAGTTTGATTTCGATAATTATTCAATGGATAAGGCGGTACAAAGCACAGCCCATAAAGTTAAAAAAGTCACACTTGGTGCGCAAACCCAGCCCATCACACTCGACTTCACAAGTCTTCCGCCGGATGTTTCAAATTGGGCAAGAGCCTTTGCAAGTGCAGAAACCGTGAAGTTTGATCAAATTTGTTCAGCGCAAGATTTTAACTTGAAATACGGTCATATCCAACGAACTACCTACTGGCAACAGATTATTGGTACGAATACTACCGATCAAGCTGGATGCAACGCTGTCAATGAAGTGGTTAAAGAACTCTGTCTCCGAATGGCTGGCTTAGCTTGTATCTCAGACACTTACATTGTTCTAATTTATCCAGCTACTGCCGAAGAATGGAGGTATCTGGATGTGCTGCCTAACATTTCTACTGATGCTACACTGAAGTATTTAGTATTCTGTTCTCAGAGCCCCGTGCTAAGTTCTATCAAATGTTCGACCATCAATCAAACTTCATCAAAGGATATTTCTTATAGAGATATGATGATGAAAAGTTTCCACCATCTTGATTACGAACAGTTGATATTAGAGCAAAAGGCCAAGAACACACAATTGAGAGAATTCAATAAAGCCGAGCAACCTATTAGCTTTTGTCTAATATTTCCTGAATCTGCAAACCTCATTGCGGAATCAATAACATCATGGCTGCGTAGCTGCTCAAAAGACAGCAAAATCTACAATTATCGAAAGCCAGGATGCTGGAATTACTTCAAGAAACATGTTAAAGCTTCAGCTGTGCTGATACATTCGTCTGCGCTTGGCTTGATATCCGATACCGATCTCATCAGGGATATGACGTTTGAAACAAATCACTCATTTTGGTGCATCGAAGATTCTACATCCAATGTGCCGTTCTCCTTCAACCGTTATCTCCCGAAACCAGAACTGGGTCAAATTGTGACAAGACATATCTTGCCTCTAGGTAATGCCATACTTCTCACGCCAAGTTTCTTAGTTGCAGAGCCGGTTATGACAGTCAACTTCCTGAATTGGTATAAAAAGAAGCTCGGGAAATCAGTAACTGGCTCAGTTAGATTATTGTGCTGCCATGAGCTTCCGAACTTCCTTATGGAGCTTTCCATTTCGAAAGCCGAAGAGCAAAAAGAGCTGTGGGGAAGCCTTCAAGGCGACCCATTCATGCTTTCCAAGCTGAGCGCAAGAGGACTAAGTCAAGAAGAATGCGAGGCAAGATTAGAGGTCTTATGGCTTCTCTATGATATTCTCAGAATTGGTCATCTCCCTAAGCTCTCGCCATTTGACCGTGATCCATCTGAAGAGCACTCACGAAGTCCATTACTTTTTGCACCTCCGTCTATTAACCAGAACGACGAAAAGGAATTGGTTCGTTGGTTTGCAGGTTGGTCATATGCAAATCTCGATAAATATAGACGATTCTATGTGGTTGGCTCTGGAAAATATAAGAAAAGATCCGGTCGTGCAACGATAATGATTCCGGAAGAGGATTCATCCCCACGAAATTCAGAGGCCTTCAGGGAGGGTGGCGCAATGGCATGGGCAAGGAGAGATAGGCTTCCTCTTCCCATTGCTGCAAGGTCTACAGAACCATTACCAAAAGATCCTACCTCTACAAGTTCATCTAACATCCAATCCAAGAACGTCCCGATGAAAATGAAGGAATATGAGTACCCTATGACAAATACATGGTATAGTCAGTGGAGGAGGACATCGCGTGAAGGGAAGAGCACGAACCACATCATTGTTGATAAATGGAAGACGGTGTTCGACTCGCTCGGTATACGCTCTTGATCAGGAGGCCTAAATATAATGAGCTGCGTGCGTTTGGGTTGCTGGGTATGCGTTGTTGATGGGATGGGCTGAATATATTGGGCGTGTGAAAAGCTTTTTCTGTGCCTCTATTCTACTTGCTTGCTTGCTACTAAGATACCATATTCACAATTATGATTATGCATAGCCATTGATTGGCGTGCAACCTGCCACAAATAATAAGACTTTTTAATGACTGACTTCTAATGTCGCAATAAAGTGATTGCTCAATACTGCAGACAGCAGTTCGACAAGAGATCCCTTCATATCAAGCCCATTCAACTCTCGAACCCGTTTGTGATATCGAAGCCATGGAGAAAAATGAATCCATCCGCAGAAGAAGAAGAAAAAAGGCCGAGCTCATCCACGAAAATTCAAATGTGAATACTTCAAGGATCGAAAGCTCTGGGATCTAACTCTAGAATACTCCAGACGTAGGTAGATGGTAGATACTGTCTAGCTAGGTCTCTTAACCGGTCATGCGTGCTAGCATACAGGATGGAATGCAGAGGAGACTTATGCGCTGGGTGATGTGTGTATATGAATATTTATATATTTGTAAGTCTGAAATTACATCTTTGATGTCTGTTGGTGGTGTTGATGGTGTTGATGAGGCGAAGGGTGATTTTTGTGATTTTTTGATTGGGATCTTGAGGTTCCTGGCTGTTTGTTTTGGTTTTGGTTTGTGGAGATTTGGGGTGGGTTGGGGAGATGGTCGGGGTGGATTGGGTGTTGTGATGTTTTTATTTTGAGGGTGATTGGGGAAAGGGGGTTGAGGCTTGGAGGCCTGGAGGCCTGGAGCTTTTGGTTTTTGGTGGCATGGAGCAAGTGCTTTATGTTGGGGGAGATTGGTTGGTGATTATTGAGGATTGCTGAGTTTTTTTTGGGGTTGATTTAGAGTAAATGGATGGGATATTTGACAAGAAGTCAAGAGCTTAAGGTGCTACCTACTAGTCAGGAATAGATTATGAGAACACGCAACTAATCCGCTCTTCCAAAACTCGCTCTGTTGGAAATATGGGATCGTTGTAAAGTTGGTCACGGAATCAAAAGATCTTCATTCTGCGGCACATACCGCCTTCAGTCGATTAAATGAATCCGTAAGTTTGAAGGGTGTCGACCGTCCAGAGATCAGGCCATCCGGTGGAGACCTCTTTATTTCTCGCTAAGCTGGGGGTGGGGTGGGGATGATGTGATGTGGGTGTGGAAGAGAGAGCGGGATTTGTGGTACACCCCCACACACTAAAAAGCCCCTTTTTCAGACGAATGCGAAGCGAGGGGGTAGGAAAATAAGAAGAACACTTATACTTGGTGTTTGAGGAAATAGAAATTCGACTTAAATTTGTTGGCTAGGTATGCGAGAATATGTGTGGTGGTTGAAATTATAAGGTTGTGCCTTTTCTGAGTCAGGACCTTGATGAGGGAGATTTGTTGGATTTGAAGGGGAAGGATGTGGTGGCACGACTACTACGTACTGAGATATAGGATTTATGGGTTCTGTTATCGCGATAGTATATATTCTCTTGTTGTTGGTCTTATATATTTTGAGCAGGTGTACTGTTTTGGGGGATGTTGTGGTATTGTTCGAAGTTTGGGGTTGAGGGGAAAAGATCATAGATGCGGGTAGTGGATATCTGGGTGGTTTTTTTTGGTGTGTGACTGGTATACTGTAAGATGTTTTCGCACAACGCAGAATTTACAGACGCTTCGTACTTATATACCGGATATATGGTTTGGGTATTGCGATGGTATACCCTTCCGTTCTTGATTATTTAGAAAGGTTGAGCGAGCGTACTTTTTGGGGGGATGTAGGGGTGTTCTTTGAAGTTTGAGCCGATGGGCAGAGTGCGGGTGGTGAATATTTTGGTGGTTATTTGGTAGAATAATGGTGTGTGGTACGATTTGAAAAGTTTCTGGGGTTATTTTAAGGAACAATGAGGCATGATTTGAGGATAGGTTACTCGAATTACGAGTTATGATTCGGTTTATGCTACGATTTGGGTGTCAGTGACTCAAATGGCGACTTAAATGTCAATGACACAACAGTCTAACAGCACTCTTCAACACATAAATATTTCAAAGTTTCTTTAAAAGTTTGATACTCTGCAGTTACATAGAGTAGGATATCCAAAGCCCGAACAATCCTTTTCATTACATCAAGAACACTTCAACAAATATCTTCCATCTACCTACCTCATTCTTCATCAAATGAGAATACCTTAAATCTACATCCTCCACTATCAATATCCATCGTGCATTTACTCATCTTATCCTCCGTCGAGCCACAATACCTCATCATCCATAATATTCCCTTATTGCACCTCATCGTGCGTCTACCCGGGTCATCCTCCATCGCAAACCAGAACGGAAATCAGCGTCTCGTTCCAACAGAATACTCTCTCTAAGCCACCCCCTCAAATATTCTGACTATTACCAACAGTCATTATGGTAGAACATGCTCTTTCGGGTAAGTCTTTATCATGCTCTGTTACAGACGCAACATGCTAACCGGTCATTAGGCAAATGTCGCGATTCACTCGTCAAGTTCAATGAAATCGTCAAGTTCCAAGATTTAATGTCCCTCAACGTAGACCAAGGTTGGATAAAATGGGTCGCCATTACGAGAGACAATTTGAACACTTTGAGGGCATCTCTCGCCTCGGAGAGTAGAAAACGGAGACACGAGGCTGCAGAATATCAGAAAGCGATTGATATGCTTCCATTCTATAAAAACAGATTGACTCAGGCGAGAAAAGAGAAACTTAAAAAGGACAAGGAAAGTCACAACAAGATAGCTGATAGTGTAGATAGAGATATAGATGTTGTGGATGGCCAGATTCTGTGGATTGATTCCTTAGATCAGTCTACCTCGGCCTCTGGATAATTCAGCGGCATTATCTTTAAAGATATGCTGCAACTGTGTCAATTTTACATATCTCTTGATGGTTGGAGTAAGGAAGAAGATGTGTAAAGAGCCTAAGTGGAGGATTTTACTGCCCAGCAGACAGCGTGACTTTGCATACATACTAGCTGAGCTTCTAAAATAGTCTGTTATTATCAATAGAATGCATTCTAGTACACTTCCATTTGCCATTTACATATACCATATTCGTGACACCATAAACTATGAACCATAGAATTAGAATGAAGAATAATCTAAACCAAATTTAACCCCAAATATGACTGGAAATGGCAACTTGGAGTATTTCCCGTAAGATTCATTTAAACTTTGACTTGTGACTGGGAATACGAATTTTATGAGGCCAAATTTGAAGTGAATTGACTAGAATGACATGATTTCGGGGGAGGGGGAGGAGAATTTCTTGAACAATGAGTCGAAACTCGGAATATCGCGTGTCATGAGCCATACTTTGCCATTATATGACTCGAAAAAATGATTTATTTCCACATCACAGCAGTCTGGAGTGCCTTACCAGGCCTTTCTGTGACACCTCAGAAGTGCATAAATAGATCGCGATTCCCCCTCCAAGTTGAAGTTAAAACCCATCCTCAAACAACATACCATCAACTTCGAACACTCTTCATCAAATCAAACACACTTCAACCTACATCCTCCATCTACCTGCCCTTTCCCACATCAAATCAAACATACTTCAAACCACTTCCTCCATCCACCTGCCCTTCCCACATCAAATCAACATCCCTTACCATACATCCCTCGCAGTCAGATATCATCGTCCATCTATTGCCTCATACAAAATCGAAGTAGCATACCATCGATTTCGGTCCCGCCTACCAAAAGATAACGCACACAACCGCACGGCTAGTTATCTTCTTCTTACCGACCATCATCATGTTGTTTGAGAGAGAAAAGTATGATCATCCTTATTTAAGTAGGTTCTTTTCACACTTTGTGGGTGGCCAAATTAAACTGACCTGATATTAGACGAATACAACACACTCAAAACCCGGATCGAAGCTCTTGAAAACAGGCCTAAAGACGAAGAATATAAAAAAGAGTGCGGAGCCGTGGCGAGAAGTATACTGGATCTTAGCTTATCGGTCTCTCAACTAAAGTCGCGTCTTGATTGGAACATTGGACAATATGAGAGAATGATAGCAGATTTTAGAAACCGTGACGTGCAGCAGCCTGGGCCAATCACACGCAGTCGAAGACGTGCTGAGGACGCAGGTGAGGAGCAGTTCGAGAATTGGGTGGCCAAGCTGGCAGGTCTCGAGGCCGAGCAAAAGCTCATGGAGGAAGATTTAAAAGACATAGGTCGTCTTTACAACTTGACTCCCGAGTATTAATGCTGTTTCATTATCGCAAAGGATATGTCATATCGAGGTCGATAATACATATTCCTTGAGGGTCGAAGGGAGTAGTCGAATGTGCTAAAGAGCTATAGTGGAGGATTTCATTGCTTAGCGGAACGCCTGACTTTACATTTCAGAGTAAATGTGCTAAAGAGCCACAGTGGAGGAACATGCTGCATCGCAGAACGCCTGACTTTACATACATACTAGCTGAGCTTCTACACTTACAATAGAACGCATTCTAGTATACTTCAATTTTTCATCCATATGCTTAGGTGACATGCTATACCAGTGATAATAAACAATATGGATTCATAAATCCGGGGTGAATGTACTGGGCAAGTTATTTTTAACTTTGAGACATGGATGACTGGAAGCGAGCAGAATCAGGGGATCAAACTCCTATATTTTGTCGGTTAGTTATTGCGGGGCTATAGTCATGGATCGATCCCCTGCATCATTCGATATTGAAGTCCAATAATCAACTTTTTTTTATCTCACCTGCTTTTTGAGGAATGAATGTTAATTGATGAAGCACTTGCGGCTGCTATACCCTGTGTAGGCGCTGGTATGTTTGGTATTTGGACTACACTTTACTATAATAACAAATATCGAAATTTTTGAAAACATTCCATTACTACATGGTATTTAATTCAACAATAGTAAAATTATTCATCATTTTAATAATACCGTATACCATTACGAGATACAAAAATACTGGAAGTTAATTATTTGAAGGGTAGTATAAGACATATACTCTTCTAATTTAATATTCATACAAGTAAATGATGTTAAAATAGGTACGTCTGGCGTAAGTGGTGTGATCTAAGTCCACGCCATTATGATGATACCGTATACTGATGCGTACACTTACTGCATCGGACGTTAAATTGTACAGTAAAGAAACTTAAGATGTCATGCTTCTGCTAGACTATATATATACATATATATATATATATTTTCTGAGGATTCTGGACGTTGGCTCAATATTGATATGAAGGGAAAAGGGAGAAAATATGTGAATGAGACTTGTGATCGGTATTGAAGTTATATATTACTCAGGGGACTATCCTATGAGCTCTCTCACCTTGTGAGGTATGTAAGTATAACCGCGCTTCCTTGCAACCAGATTAGACTTCTATTTGATTGCTCCACTCTCCCTGTCATTTCTGTCCCGTGTAAAAGCATTAGTGTCGTTATTTTGGGAAGAATTTTTGTATGCGCTGGTTGTCGTGAAATTATATCGCAATGTAGGCTCTTTTTTAAAATAAAGCAGTAAAGAAAGGCTCAAATATTCAAACCTCGTTCGCTGTTATGCCAAATTCGCATCGAAATCGTAAAAAGGGAAACAAATTTATCAATGTAATGTGGGAGTACTATCTTGCGCGCAGTTTGGTATCCGAGGAATCGAAATTGATGATCCTAATTTAAACTAAGATCCGATCGAGTTCTATATACTAGCTCAAATAGTGAAGTGAGAAATTCCCCTGTGGTGAATAGATCGTTCTCGGTACACCACTGTTGTTATTTTTCGGCCTTGTCTTCCTGGATGAGTTTGGGGAAACCTCCTGCAAACCCATAACCATACGCTCCTCTTAGATTTTCAAATAGAGAAACACGGATAAGAAAAGCTGCCAAGTTAATCTAGAAGAAGTAAAAGGAAAGTTCGACTCAGCTCTCGATACATTATGTATCAATAATCAGCGATGTAAGACGGTCCGAAAAAGGTTATGAAGTTTCCTCCGCGACTCTTTTTCATTCATAGATATATAATTACACAGTGATCTCTTCCAGATGCATCTCCCAGTCCCATATTCGTACAGTCCTTTTTTTTAGAGAAAGAATGACAGCCTCATTCGCAAAATCTATTGTTCGCGGGTCATTAGAACGGATTACCCAATCGGAACTATTCAAGGCTTGGTGAATCTCCATTTTATTTCATTGGTAGACAGACGTACCTGGAAGTGCAAGGCTGGCCAATACTTCTTTTTGACGTGCGATTTATCAAATCTACAGATGCAAATGTCAACATTACTGTTCGAAAAAATCTTTGTCATCTTTTGAATGCGTAACATACTGTCCGCATTGGCAACCGGCTCTCCATCAAAAGCTTTAAACCCAGTTCTCAACCAGGCCTGACTTCAACTCTGGAAATAATTACGAACGTACTCATAGTCCTTCATGATAATTACCATAAATCTTTTAACTAGGTGCCCAACCCTCTCTGAGTCCTCTCGGCGATCCAACTTCGAAGTTTAATATGATGCATGATTGTTGATGTGATCAACAGCCACAACCAATGCCCTTTGCACAAATTTCCTGGAATATTTGGATAGAGTGACTTCATCATATCTCAAGGTATAGATTCCAATAATACTATGGTATTCATGATCTTTCAGGAGTGGAATTTTACACTTGTATTATTTAGCGCGTTTAGCCAAGTAGCATTAACAGCTGCAGGCCGTTGAGCGGGGTCATGTAATTCTTGGTAGGTATATAACTTCACATTGGTCTCTTTGCAAGATTGGTCTCGGCATTGATTCTTCGTCTGATTGCGTTTACTTCTCTGATATCTTCGTCGCTGCTCATCTACCGTTTCCTGACTCGTATATCAAACGAGCTATGCATGCATGAATAGCTCCGATGCAGGGAGTCGCTTGAGAGTCTGGAATCCCATGAATGGCTGTAGAGTAGAACAAAAGAGTAAAAAGAGGCGTGAGGCACCTATTTAGCATGCAAACGGAGCAGCGAAATCGACTACTTTTACCCGACGAGGAATGTCGCTCAATTTGTTGTTTATCGAGTAGATTTGTTCCGGAAGTCTTCAGGGCAGCAGCCCACACCCCAGACCAGAGACCTCACAAGAACAGCGAAGATTATCAAAATGGAGATTATCTCATGAATTTTCGCGAACTTTTCGTGTTTCCCGAGAAACATAACATTGGAGGTCTGCAAAAGCCAGTGGAAGCTCAAATGAATCGCTGCCTCGAAATTGGACAGGGACTAACCTACTCCCAAGCGTGAAAGAAATCATGCACACCTTCAATGATACAACATCCCAGTTACGATACTTCGAAGCCAGTTTGTTTGCCCAAAACAGCATTGAATTCCGTTTGTCGTTTCGCGGTTGTCCACAGCGTAGTTTTAGCCGCTAAGATGGGCATCCATTTGGCTGGGTCGAAAGCTGTTACCTTTCATCCTCAGCTTGTGAAGTGTGTCTTGGATACCATTTACTGGAATCACTGACGTTTTTGTAAGTTTGTACCAAGTTATGGCTACTCGCTCATAACATAAATATATAAATAATTCTCATTTCAGATTTTGGTTCAGATTTCTAATGACACTCTTTCATCGCTCTTGCCTCAAGTGCTACGTCTACTTCCTCAACTGGCCATGCATTGCATATCTTGGATGACTCAGTACACGTGACAACTATTAGCCACAAACTTGCGTTTCTTCCTCTCTCACCTTTTAACTTAAGGCAACAGGACCTCATCTTCTTCTTTTCTCATCATCTCATCATCTCATCATCTCATCGTTTCTCTCTCTTGTATATCTCACTGAGAGATACTTTCTTTCATCAAGTCAATCTTCTCAATACAGATCTCACAACTCACTACGTATTGAAGCGGGATAAACATCTTCTCAGTCTTCCCTTGAGTACATACTTCTTACTTTCGTATAGAGATTGAAGAAGATTTTTGCACGAGATCTTTAAAAGGCACATCACTTCGCAGCTTTATTCTATCAATTCAAGATGTCTTGTCACAGTCTAAAACCTAATAAATTCCTGAAGTTCGTGGCACCCTCGCGATCAACTGCCTCATCCCAATCAATACCAGAAACTGACTGATGCAGGAACTTGGGAATTGAAACTTTCTCTGTTCATGTTGGTGTTGGCGACGCTGTGTGTAATCTTTATTTCTTTACAAGACTTTTCTAATCAACCTTCAGCGTCAAACCTTCACTGTTCACAAAACCATTCTTCAGAAATGTACCAAGTACTTTGAGACGCAGAAGCTTTTCGATACAATGGCTGCGCAACAAGGAATGATATTTCTCAACGAGGAGAATCCAAAGATCTTTAAACTTTTCGTTGATTGGGCTTACCATGGTATGTCGCACACAATCACAAGCACAAAGATTGATTACAGTTCAAGGAAAAATGAATTAACGAAACGCGTGATATACAGGCACCGTTCAGAAACCTCGCACGAAGATATATATGAAGACTGCCGTATCTCAAGCAGAGTCCCAGCGTCTTGAGTCTGAGCTACTCAGAGAGTTCAACGATGCCCTTATGGCTCTGGTTAGCTTATACGGATTGGGTGAAAGATGGGAAATTTATGACTTGATGAATCGTGCCATCGATGCCATTCAAGACGGCTATCTCGAATACGGTACTGTTTTTGGACTAGGACTTACTGCTCATATCTGGAAGCAGACAAAGACAGGCTCTACATTGCGCGAGTTTTGCATTGCAACCACAGTCATGCATCTTGGTGAGTACAGCGAAAGTTTCCCATTTCACTGCCCTCAAATCTGCACTTCTTCCCCCCTGGCTGGCGCTTGGTTTTTATTCATTCTATCCTTCATCACTCCATGATTCAAAACTCCTTCACTCAATCGCAAATGTCTCTTCTTTGACTATCACTGAAATTCCTTTCATTCTAGATCGCGGCTGTACCAAGCTCCGCCAAGAGGTCATTATGAGCTGCATCATGCATCCTGGGTACCTTGTTGGCATGCTCAAATGGATCTCGAGAAGCTTCCAACTCTTGGGTCAACGTGCAGAGGTCACTGTACCAGTATGGAATATGGAAGAAGGCTTTAGTATGCTCCATAGATCTAAACTTTGTCCTTGTCACTTCCATGTACATCCTGTGAGTCTTTTTCAGGTCTTAAAGCATGCCAAAGTCCTCAGCTACTAACTACATAACGTTCAGACGGGCCAAGCACACAAAGGTCACAAGTCATGCGCGATCCCGTTCAATGATTGCTCTCATCCGGAGGATGATGATGATGAGAAGATGATGAGTTTTGACGTAACCAAGGGTGTCCTAGATCTGTTTCTAGGATCTGCAATGAAGCGATGCTGCCTCAATGACTCGGAATAAGTTTAGGTTCTGGCATCCTATTATATATGAGAGGAGAGATGAGGACGATTTACAACTTTGCACTGGTACCGGTAGTCTTGGTGCTACATTTGTTGCTTATATTCCTTTGCTTTAATTTGCTGTCCAATAAAAAGCGGTGAAAACGTTCCGGGCGTTTTATTCTCGCATCAAATTTACCTTACAAGATGGATTCCAAATTTCCAATTCTTTAAACATTACTGGTACTCATTCCCTTGATTACATTCAATTTGAAGACTAGTTGTGTGGTGACATGCGCAGTCAGGTATCTTATTAGCTTTACATTCGAAGTACAGCAGCTGTACGGATAGGTAATCTGTATTCGACATGTTACTTCTGCATAAAATCAGTTTCCAAAATCACAGCTCTTTTCTGTAGCCCATGGTCTTTTTCAAAAGTATAAATCACATAGCATCACATAAGTTAGGTAGTTCGTCACTCCAGTTCTATCTGTATCTTTATTTCTGTCTGACCCCCAATCATACACTATCTCTGACTGAGATTTACTGCAACCTTCGCAAGCTACCTCGTATTATCAAAATAATATGCCACCAACTAATAAAATTCGAAATATACCTTCCAAGTGAGTTATTCCCCCAGCAAAATTTCCTTCCCAAACCTGACAGACCCTCAGGGAAACCGACCATCCTCTCGACTTCCGCATCATAATCCGATCTCACATCTTCGAAATCCACAAGAACAACGCAATCAACGCCTCGGAGGTCTTTGCAAAAATATGGCGCGATCGTCCCACCAGCCGAAAAATCGCTTTTGTACTTGAGGACGACGATGGCGATGACAATGATTCTAATCCGGAAAACTTTTATACTGTTGATGCCATGGCTCAGCTGGTTGCTTACATGTATGGAAATGATCTGGGGTGTCCTACTTCTAATCATGAGTGTCATACCGGGTGTCTGGTGGCTTGGTGCAAGGTTTATAATCTTGCGAATTATTTGCGCATGGCATCTGCGTGCGAACGTTCTCTAGAGAGATTTAAAAAATGTTTGTATCAACGCAGATACCAGGCTCAATATCCTATTGCGAAGGAAATTAAAGTGATCTATGGATTGTCAAAAGAGAATTCGTTGGTTCGTGCGGCTTTGGTGACGGCGGTGGTGGAGATTTTGGTGGAGAAGTCGAAGGGGGTGGGGGAGGAAATGTTGGGGGATTGGAGGAGGAGTTTTATGGAGGTGGAGGGGTTTGAGAGGGCGGTGGGGGCGATGGTTGGAGGGGTTAGGGTTTT
>NGKJ01000042.1:96012-158645 GCA_002162495.1 Myriosclerotinia curreyana | reverse complement strand
TAATAGGGAGTTGGTGGGGTATTATAGTGATGGGAGTAGTGTGGGTGGGGTTGATTATGCTGATGTGGAGGGGTATGCTGGTGCGGGTGGTATGAGTGCGGGTGGTATGAGTGCGGGTGGTATGAGTGCGGGTGGTATGAGTTCCGGTGGTATGAGTTCCGGTGGTATGAACACTGGAAGTATGAACAATGGAAATATGGGTTCTGGAGGTATGAATTCTTATACTCGACCACAAACAAGCTATCCATTCGCCAACACTGGATACGGAGGAACAATCGGTATTCAAGGCATGATAAGCAACGGAAGTGGAAACGGAACCGGAACCGGAAATGCAAACAACATGAATAGTCACGCAGGACACAACACGATACCATCTCGAACTCAAGCCACAAGTCCCGGCGGTATGGGCATGGGAGCGCATCAATATCAATCGATGAGACAGGGCTATGATACTCGAGGAGGTTCGGAAAGTCCTCTATTGGTTGAGTAGGGATTGCTTGGGATTCTTTGGTTGTGGTGGTGATTGTGATTTTGATTGTGGGGAGGGGGATTTGAGGGTAGGAACATCGCTTGTGATTATGGAGTTTGCGGGTCTGAAATTTTTAGGGGGGGTTTCACCGTACTTTTTTTTGGCGATCTGGAGGTGGATTTGAAAGGATATGTGATGGTGGTAGTAAAGGGAGAAGCATTTTTTGCACATAAATAGATAGGGAAGCCAAAATAAATCAAATTTTTTTTAAGTCAATATTGAATGCCAGTTTCATATCCTGCAGTCCTTTTGTAAGTTTAACATTCTCTCATGCCCACCCTACACTTCACCTACACTTCAACCTAGATGCGCAGAGAACACTGTGCAGTGATGACGTGTGATGCATTTATCATCACCGTCACAAAATCCCCAAGACTCTGCGATTATCTTTCACAGCTGCTCCTAACTTCTACTTCTGTAATTTTCCTCCAGCAACACCCAGATCGGCTAGCTCCAACCACCCATTCAAATGTTGAAGTTTTGCAGCATCAATATTCGGCAGACCGCGGAAGTTATCCCCCAAGATTGCATTTCAAAATTAAATGCACCCGTGATTGATTGTGTGGACTATAGCTAAGATCTATACTGACTCGTACCCACTACAACAGACGAGTGCATGGCATTGTGAAGAAGCTAGAACTACTAACCATTGTTACTCACCCGAATCTTAGATATATAGGTACCGCTCCTTCCATAAGCCGCCTGGAGCGAAATCTAATAGGGTGGTCATGTAATTGCACATATCCCTCAAATTAACTCCGCCAAGTGAATACAATCTCCCAGATCTTCCGCTGACTCTTTGCGTCTCATAGTTTAAGCAAATGGTCAATATGATAGTATTTGGCGTGATTGAGACTGAGGTTGGAGAAAATACCTAGTATACATGGTCAAGACGGCATATCGACTATCAAGCTATTGTGCTGCACATTGGTCGATACGTCGCCATACTAAGTAGTGCCATCGGTATCGTGTCATCAAATGACTGAACGATGACTTAAACATGTCGAGCTTTCCTCGGTCTACGCAATGGGTATAGAAAGGAATGGGTATGTAGGGACATAAGTCTGTGTTTTTATAAGATAGCGCCAATATACTGTATAGCCACCACTCATTAACGCCAAGTGCTTTTATAAGTAGACTCAAAGAACTCAGTAGAGTGAGTAAACGATGGGTTAGAGCCAAGTATATTTGAAGAGATGCACTATGCGATTATAGAGAGGAAAATGTATCTTGCATGAGCGTTTCAGATTCATGGCTGCTAGGTAGGTAGTGTAACTGGGGATTTTGGGCATGCAGTTTTTGATCTCATGGACCATACTTAGCTAGACTTCCCGGCAGTAGCCTTGAGATAATATATATATCCATTGAAACCACACTAAAGACTAAAGTCTAGGATTGTAGAAAAAGAGCATGTAACTTTGGGGTATGGTAATAATGTTGAGGATCATAATAGAGATTTGGAAGGCATATTTATATATCATATCATACGCGTACTCTCCCTCCCTCTCCCTCTCGCGCGCGTACTCTAACTCTAACTCTAGATTGAAGCAGCACCAAATTCTACAATTGTAGAACAACAGCATATAAATCCTCTATTCCTTTAATGTAACCCATAATGGCCATAGGGATTCAGCAAGCTGATAGAATCCGGCCGACAAGACACACAGGCACAGACTAGAAACCATTGATCCGAATTTTAGTTGGTTCTCGCTTGCGACTCTCATCGCTTCTCTTCTCTTCTCTTCCCAATCAACCACACAAACCATTATACAACTTCACACACCATAACCCTTTTTCTATAAAAAAAAACATCAATTGAGCATATAGAGTCCCTCTGTCACTGTTCTGATACTCTGGATTGTCATATACTTCTTCCAAGGTACGTTTTCAATGATGCCATGATTATTTTTTGAGTTTTCTTTGGTATATTTGATGTAACTTGCAATTTGCAATTTGCAATTTCTCCTCCACCTGCTACCCCACAATCCCCATCTGGCAGTCACGCAGTCTTCCTGCGCCAATTGCTCAACTGCTCGACGCTCAATTGATTTGCCATCCCCATCAGGATAACAAGAAGCATTTGATTGAGGTTCCATCACTTTCCAAAAGATTCTTCCTCTTGGTGACGATAGCATCACTACAGCAACAACACTTCCCTTGAGCATTTTTACCACGATCAAAAGAACAAGAAGATCGAGAGAATCGAGACCAATTGGGCCAATTGAATTAATTGATTCACTCGAAACTCCATTATTCATTAAATCGAGGACACCGACGCTACCTCATAGTCTCTTACCCAAAGAGTCTTTTGGTCTTGCATCATACTTCACACTTACTCCTCAACTAAATCCTTGCAAGACAGCAGGAGATAGTCGTCAACCTACAACCTCAAGAAAGCAGTCATCTGTCTATAGACAGATGCCAATGCTTCTATAGCGTCACCTTCTGTGTATATGCCCAAGTTCTTTCCTTTTGCTGTTAATTTCAAATTGCACTGCTGTTTTCCAACTTTCCTATTCACTCCCATCTTATATCTCGATCTATATTTCCCCCGCTTTTGTCATAGCTATCTTATATCCCCACTGTAGATTAAAATTCTAGCAAGGTACTCAGGAATCAAGAGCTAACAAAACTTCCGGCTTTTCAGGAAATTCTTCTTATATACTTCAAAAACCCCACAGCAACAGCAACCTTACAACAACCAATACAACGCATGATCAGTTAGATTTCAGCCAGTATGCCTTCTTCAATCGATGGAGATATCAACATGACCGACGCACTTGACCGTGACCAAGATCTTGAAAATACCGAGAAAGTTGTTATAAAGGTTGAGAAGCAAGAGTCTGGCCGCCGTAGCTCCGTTTCTACACCAGCCAAATCCAGTACAGGTCCTAGATCGAAGGCAGCCACAGATACCACAGATAATCCCGCCGACTCCGTTAAGGTAGATGGCAAGTACGATCCCGTCACGCCAGCCAAATCATCAACTAGGGCTGGTCGCGGAAGAAGTACAAAGACAGCCAGATCGCAGTCTCCTAAAAAATCCGCAGGTACCAGGGTTGTGGCTGATAGAGTTTCAAAGACTCGACAAAGTCCAAGTAAGTTGCCAGAAGTTCTTCTCTTCTCCGAAGTGTACATCAATACCGCATTCACTACTTCATCCGGATGCGAAGACATATAAACCGTGCTTCCGCTAACCATTCCTACAGAGAAGGATGCCAAGAAGAGCTTGAAGAATATTTATGGCGAATTGCTTGATGAAAACCTTGCGGAAGATGACAATAATGGCGACGAGTGGGAAGATGATTATGACGGCGTTCGATCTGATGAAAACACCTGGAACAAAGTAGAAAAGGTCATAGGATCCACCGGCAAGCCCACTCACCCAAATGGTCGAGCTGAAGGTCGCAAGCTTGTTAATTGGCATAGTAAGCTTCAGTCCTTTGCACCATCTATAAGCTGCATAGACTAATTGGGGCCATAGGAACTCGCATGATGGAGAAGCTAATCCTGCACATCGTGTTCGAATCTCGCCGCGCTAATATCAATCTTCCATGGGATAAGATCGCTCACCGACTATGTCCTTCAAGTTCCGGTGCTGCTGCACAACAGTATATCAACAAGATGCGTGACGTTCTTATCACTGAAGGACATCTCGTTCCTCCTCCTTTGGGAAAGAAGGCTGTGGTTGATCCAAGCATTCGTGGATACATTCGTGACATGGATTCCGAGGACCCAAGAGCATCTCGTGCTGTTGGATGGGATGAGGAGATTGTTGATTTAAAAGATAGTCTTGTTGTCCCTGGTGTCTCTAGAGGCTCTGGAACCTATCGTCGTGATAAAGCTCGATGGCAAAGCAATAAAGCAAGTATCGCAGAGGAAACACCTACAAAGAAAGTTCGCTCTCGCGCTCGTTCTGAGAAAGAGCTATCGAAGAAAAAGCTCCAGCCAAAGGAGAAATCTATAAAAATCAAGAAGGAGCGATGCCAATCCCTCGATCCTGCGGAGATGCCCTCCGATGAGGATTATAATCCGGCAAATACTATTAAGGTCAAGGGCTATCGCAAGCGCAAGGTCAAGGCTAAGATCGAGCGTAAAGATGAGACGGATGAGGACATGGACAAGACAACTACCGAGTCCGAAGATGAATCGTTTGGATACTCTGGTAATGACAAATACATTGATGAGACACCAAGCAAGAAGAAGGGCACAGGAAACCATGCCATGACACCCCTAGCTGCTTTGCCAGTTAAGCTCAAGCTTTCTCCAGATCTGCTAAGTCAATTTCCTTCGGGCGTTGCCAGAACTTCTACTCAAGCGGATATGCTCATTCAGTTTCCCGTGGGCGCTTCCGGAGACTCTATTCAAGACGCACTTGCAGAAGATGACACCGAAGATGATGGAGAGCGTGAAGTAATGGATGACAACGCAGAGACGGCTTTCAATAGTTCTGCTCCTCAAGGAGATGATGTTTTTGCCCCACGCGGCTTAGACCTCACCAATAACGGTGGTGATCTACGAAGCCAAGTTATGTTTCACTCCAACAACTTCGTAGGAGGTATGGACCAAGGCTATGATCATTTAAATCCGCGCGGTCCAATGAACACTCCGGGAAATGCTCCAGGCTATACCTTAGACTATGTCAACCACAACTTTGTCAGCCTCGAAAACCCAGCCTATGAAAGCATCAACGACAGCCACCTATTCTCCAACAACGACTTTCTCGGCTACGACGCAGCATCTGATCTTCACGGTAACATGAATTTTGGTGATCCAACTAGCATGGCTCATGTTATGAACGGAGGTCATCATGGCATGAGTTCATACCCCCATGGCACTGAGGTCAGCTCAAGCAATAGTAGCTTTGCTCATAGTTCAGTCAATACCGAATACGATACATTCGAATTCGCCAATGCTGACATCACACCTAGCCAACGCTTTGCATCCCCCCTCGAGAGTTGGTCTGATGATTATCCCGTCGGTACCTCCTTCAAGCGGAATCACGGTATTTGAATCGATATTTGCGCTCAAGCTGCACATGCTTGGGTAACGACAGCATACCAATTCCTCCCTATCAAATTCGCCGCCAGCAAATGTGAAGGGAATTTCAACTTGTATAACCATCTCTTTTTTTCATTTCTTCTTTGCATTAACGATTGATATTGAACCAGTTGGATCCATACTTCGGCATCAGCCTTAGCTTTTCTTCGATCTCCATGGCGCTTGGATGCGAGAAAGTCATGAAACCTTGGTCACCAAAATCTTTTGCGAACTATTCATCATCGTCCTGTGTCAACCTGGTCAGTATATTCAAGAAGTCTTTGGGGCTTGGCGGAGGAAGCAAAAAATGGTCAAGAGACACGAACATACCCAGAATGCGCGAGCGTTATCTTTGCTATTTCCTTGTTAGTATTGTTGTATGCGAACGAATGAATTTCCGCACTGCTTTCTCATCCGGCTATCGTTTTGCTCTTGTTCCCGAGAGCCTCTTTTTTTCGTGGACAGGGAAATTCGGAAGAAGTTGGATGCGGGTTGCGTCGGATGGAAAATTTACTCGTCGTTGGCTCAGCAATCTGAAATTCGGAGGATAAAAGAGCTTGTATCATAGATGGATACTACAATGACAATTTTTATGATATCCACCCGTGCCTTGTGAAAAGCCGTGTGGGTTTGAACTAACAGTGAAAGTAAATCGGAAGCCCAATTTTTAGCTGAGTAGTGTACTGCCTCCTTTCTGCATGATGATTTTATGTCTCGAGTAACATCTCGCGATCAGGTAATCTCGTAAGATATAGTCACCACATTCCATCATGATTCCAATGTTTCGATGCTGAATGTGCCATCCCGAATGGATAGTAAGTCCAAGAACTTAGTTGAGGCTTAGTTTCGTAGGAATGGCAGGTAGATGGAAGTGAGTATAAAAGGACACCCATGCTAAAAGCTGTTGAAACGTTGGCAGAATCGCCACCGTTTCGCAACGGTCCATGCTTTCAAATTCGCCGACAAGTCGGTGAATGAACGATAAAAGTTTATGCAAGGAATGCCATGGGATGTTATCGCCAATTAGCCTTGATGAATTTAATCGCCGTAGGAGAGGTTTCTCATGGATTCATGTAGGCTAGACTAGGCTAGTGACTTTTTCCTATTGTTGGAATGGACTGTAAGTCAGGACTCACCAGTTATGTGAGTAAAGTCGGTTTCGTGAAGTTGTCGAGGTTGTTAAACCATTCGTTTGTGGGTTCTGTGGGGTGTTGGTACTGGTAGTGATATTGAAAATCGATGGATCCTTGGTACTATTGAATGAATTTTGAGGTATAAAGTCAGGTTCATCCAATGTGGCAATTTCTACTCAGATCTGAGAGGAAAGGTTCGTGAGTAAGTGATGACTTGGGTATCCCATAGCTAGCTCAAAGACCATAAGAAATAAGCACTTGTTCTCCTGTTGTTTAGCCAGTTGAGTGGGACTTTGTTGTATGAGTGAGATCATTCGGGTTCGGGTTCGAGGAGAAGAAGGTTAAACCAAACCCTTTCAGGCTCTAAGATTCAGCATTAGACATCAGCCAACAAGCAGGGGGTAAAAGTATGCTTACCAAATACCAGAAGTGGACCAATATTTGTCTATAGGCATCAAGAGATATTGTTTCTTTGTATCTCTCATATCCATTTTGGTTTTGTAGGAAGGTCTATCACAAGAGTCGATATAGTTGCAGACAAAATTCCATGAACAAAGAAAAGGTGGGAAATGAGTAGTGAAGAATCTGTTGGGTGAATATCATGAATCGGTTTTTTTTAATGAATAGGTAAGGCCCGTGCCCTTTTGACTTCCCCTTCACTTTCCTGGATCACTTTGAACTCCAGAGTTGATGGCAATAGATGTGGGATGGTGAGCTGTTGCAAAAGAATTTAATAGGTCAGAAGATCTCCTGGTTTTGGCTGGTTTACTTCCAGAGTTTACAGTATTGCTATAAATTAGATGAATGCATTCAAGGATTAGCTGTGATTTTGGATCTTGGAGAGGAGGAAGACTTGCCTGTGTTGAACAATAAGATTCTGGAAATGTCAAAATATGAACAGATTTGAAGTCTTTATGTTGGTTGGGTAGAATTCTATCTATGTCTGGTGACTAAAGGTGACTAGACATTGAATCACATCAAATCAGGGCCACAAACTCATAAAAGATATCGGATGATAACTCTTCAATGGCTGATCGTATTCACCAGATCCAAGAGTGATTCAATGACTTCCATGACATTTGGTCTCACTTTTTCTAAAAATTTGAATGTGTAAGTCTAATTTGGTTAATGTGATGGCTGGTAAATGAACAGATAGTTGCATAGCACTGATGTAGAATATTAGTAAGACTTCATAAGGAGGGAGCAAAGACTTACAAGCATTATTGGATGATCAATATTATTCCAAGAAAATAAAAAGGAAGATTTATGGGAGACGGATAGTCTTGTTGATGAATCCATTCCTCATTTGACTTGATCAAAGAACTGGGGTGAATCAAAGGACTTCTGTGGGGTCAGTACCCTTAAGCTGACCCCTATTGACTCGCTTCGGATAACAACAACTAGAAACGGATATCCGACCTAAAACTACCAAGAAGAAAGAAGTGATCAGTGAAGAAGGAAGAGCTGTACAATTAATTGATAGAATGATACATAGAACTAAGAAAAAAGTACGGGATTAATTTATGGGTTATAAGATCGATGTTCTGAAGCTGATGCGATGAATACATGATGCCCAAACTTTTTCTCGTCTTGCTCCGAATGAGGAAACATTTCTTATATTATGTAACTTTTGAGCTCATTTGAGCTCATTTGGGCTTGGAGAGGTGGCATCTCAGAAGAGGAACAGTAAACAAGTTGCAATGCGTTATTCTTTCTATTGATTACCTCGCAGTTGCTCAAATGAAGTTGAGAATGTTTGATTCAGTATTAAGTCTGAGAATTTACTGCCTGGATCTAGAGAATACAGTGAGAGAGCTCTCAATATTTACGGAATATTGATGGCATCAAGATTGTGATCATTAAGTAGGGATTGTGTAATCCTGTGATATGAAATCATGTCATAGACAGCCACAAATCAGAACAATTTGGGCGCTAGTGGTTTATCTTCACATTTATCCCAAGAATAATTTCATGCACACTCGTTGGCTAAAGGATAAGAGTCAATTTCGTGAAATAATTTGCCAACAACACATAATGGAAAGTACACTTTATGGGTTTCTCTAACAAAATCCACAACACAAGGAAAGAATTCGGGACTTCTCGTTATATGATGAATGAGAAACTAGAGTTCAACCAGACTTTACCTTCTTCATGCCAACGCTGGTAAGGCTTGTTTGGTACACTCACTTTATGCTTCAGGTTAAGTGTTTGTTTTGGATTCCTCTTTAGGAGGATAGGTATGTAGCACTTGCCAGCATTAGAAACTACTTTTGTGCTCAAAGCAGATAGCAGTTTTAGCTGAATGAAAAAGAGGAAGAATGAAATAGTACTCACAGCTCAACATATATCTGTCTGAGCTGAGTTCACTCAAATCTCTTCAAGGCTGAGGGAGGTGAGTGACGAAAGGAGAATGTTGAGGTGAGGTTGAGGTGAGGTGAGGTGAGAAATGGTAAAACATTGAATCTTAGTCAGCAATAATATCCTCGGCCCCTCATTCGGGAACTTCCGCTCCAGCCAGATGATTCTCGCAGATTCGATGGAGAATGGTTATTCCGAACATGGGGCCCAGAAAAATTATCTTGAAGGTCCAAAAGTCTCCATTCTTTCTATTTCCTTTGAACAACAACAAAAAGTCTCCTCTATTCAAATTTTGAGAGCTTTAATATCAACCCGTATTTGTTTTTATTTTAGAAGCGTCTATCATTCAATTGATTCAAGATGCAACGTGCTTTGAGTTCTAGAGCTAGAGCTTCGATCCTCTCCGGATCAACAGCTTCAAAGCTTCGTCCTCTGCAACAATTGAGATTCGCCCACAAGGTATGTTGAGCTCATTGCATATTGCTTTCGCATATCCGTGATATTGATGAAAATAATCTAACCAGTTCGTCACTTCCTAGGAACTCAAATTTGGTGTTGAAGGCAGAGCAGCTCTACTTGCTGGTGTTGAGACTTTGGCAAAGGCTGTTGCCACAACTTTGGGACCAAAAGGCCGCAATGTTCTTATTGAGTCAGCATACGGCTCCCCAAAGATCACCAAAGGTTTGCAAACTTCCCCAATTATGTGTACAATTCTAATCGTTGGTGACCAGATGGTGTAACTGTTGCCAGAGCCATTACTCTCAAGGACAAATTCGAGAATCTCGGTGCTAGACTTATTCAAGATGTCGCCTCGAAGACCAACGAGACTGCCGGTGATGGAACCACAACCGCAACCGTCCTTGCCAAATCTATCTTCTCCGAGACTGTAAAGAACGTTGCTGCAGGATGCAACCCAATGGATTTGCGCAGAGGTACACAAGCTGCTGTGGAGGCCGTTGTTGAGTTTTTGCAAAAGAACAAGCGTGATATCACAACCAGCGAGGAGATCGCACAAGTTGCAACCATCAGTGCAAACGGCGACACCCACATCGGAAAGTTAATTGCCAATGCTATGGAGAAGGTTGGAAAGGAAGGTGTGATCACAGTCAAGGAAGGAAAAACCATGGAAGACGAACTCGATATTACCGAGGGAATGAGATTTGACCGCGGTTATGTCTCTCCATACTTCATCACTGATACCAAGTCGCAAAAGGTTGAATTCGAGAAACCATTGATCCTCCTTTCTGAGAAGAAGATTTCAAACGTTCAAGATATCATCCCAGCACTTGAGGCATCCACTCAACTCCGTCGTCCTTTGGTCATCATTGCTGAAGATATCGATGGAGAGGCTCTCGCTGTGTGCATTCTTAACAAGCTCCGTGGTCAACTCCAAGTTGCGGCTGTTAAGGCACCAGGATTTGGTGACAACCGAAAATCAATCCTCGGCGACCTTGGTATCTTGACCAATGCCACCGTTTTCACTGATGAGCTTGATCTTAAGCTCGAGAAGGCTACAGCAGATATGCTCGGCACCACTGGATCCATTACAATCACCAAGGAGGATACTATCATTTTGAACGGCGAGGGTAGCAAAGATGCCATCGCTCAACGATGCGAACAAATCCGAGGTGTCATGAATGACCCAACCACATCCGATTACGAAAAGGAGAAGCTCCAAGAGCGTCTTGCTAAGCTTTCTGGTGGTGTAGCTGTTATTAAGGTCGGTGGTGCCTCAGAGGTTGAGGTCGGTGAGAAGAAGGACCGATTCGTCGATGCTCTTAACGCTACTCGTGCTGCTGTTGAAGAGGGTATCCTCCCAGGTGGTGGAACTGCTCTCCTCAAGGCTGCTGGTCAAGCTCTCGGCGGTCTCAAGCCCGCCAACTTCGACCAACAACTTGGTATCAACATCATCAAGAGTGCCATTACCAAACCAGCACGCACAATCGTTGAGAACGCTGGTACTGAAGGGTCGGTAGTTGTTGGAAAGCTCATGGATGAATTCGGAGCCGATTTCAACAAGGGATTCAACAGCGCAACTGGGGAGTACGTTGACATGATCGCTGCTGGTATCGTTGATCCATTCAAGGTTGTCCGCACCGGTTTAGTTGATGCTAGCGGTGTTGCCTCATTATTAGGCACCACTGAGGTTGCCATTGTCGAGGCACCAGAAGAGAAGGGCCCACCAGCTGGTGGTATGGGTGGCATGGGAGGCATGGGAGGCATGGGAGGTTAGTACATTATCCCACTCATTTGAATACATGGCGCTAATCATACGATAGGAATGATGTAAAAAGCCGTTGGTCAAAGTAAAATCAAATACCCGTCTGAGCCTCATTTGTTTGCGCGATTAGCTACCAGACAATTTGGTACCGGACATACCATTGTATAACACCCCACTCAACCCCTTTTCGTTCCTTGTCTTTGCATGGCATTACGGAGCGATATAATGTGTTTAAGAGACTATGACTATGTAAATTAATGAGCCTAAAAATGAAATATAAAACAATTTCAAAACTATTTATATTTGCGTTTCAATGTGATTGATTACCTTATTATTCTGCGGGACTGATTATGCTTGATCCATATTCAAATGCTTATTACTCCTACAAATGTTCAACGTGATTTCCATCTTCCTTTTCCAAGCCAAGGTTATTAACATTTTATACATACTTTCATAGGTTCACCGGTTCATATTCATATTTTTCAAAGGGGTAAAATCTCGCCAAGTTGCCAGCCTTCACTATTCCAAATTGAGAATTGAGTGACAAAATGACAGAGCGACATGGGTATTTTTAGCGTCCCACTCAGGTGATCACACCGGCAAGAACCCCACCAAGTTCTTGAGACCTCTCATCCCCGTTCGCAAAATCCAAAACTCTCAAAAGATAAACATCTCCCAAAGCTCTTCTCTCGCTCCTCATAATATCTTGCAATTACCAAAACAAACAGTGGACTTTGGAAAGCAGGCCTTTTAAGAATTCCAACGTATGTATGTCGATAACTCGGAGACTCGATACTGACCTAAAGTTATTCTATTTGTTTATCTGTCTACTCGAGTAGTTGTTAAAGTATTTGCTGACTTCCTATCTATTCTGCAGTTCCTACAATACAAACCGTCGCATAGATTCTCTTGACATCATGGTATGTAGCTTTCATCAAATTTACCATCATGCCACCGTTTACTGATGAATCTCTTAATTTATAGTCTAACTCAGGGTCAGTTCACCCCACTACTTGACCCATTTCAATCAATGACTTTTCGTGACCACCGACTTTGATGCGAATCTATTCCTACCTACCATCCAAGCCGAGCAACGGAGCATTAGTTGACAAGGTTCTATAGTATCACCGTCGACGATGAATGCATCGAGAAGTTCAACGAGATGAAGCTTCAAAAGAAGATCAAGTGGATTGTCTATAAGATCAATGATGAAGGCACAAAGGTTGTTGTCGACACCTCCAGCGAGTCGGCAGATTGGGAACCATTCCGTGAGGTTCTCGTGAATGCGAAGGCACTCAACAAGAACGTATGTTTTAAAGCTTCTTGTGTGGAGCAAGCGCTGATGATATCTATAGAAAACCCAGGGTAAAGGTCCCAGATACGCTGTCTACGACTTCAATTACGATTTGGCCAACGGAGAGGGACAGAGGTAATTCTAGCAGCACTTGCCCTTCTGCATCATGGACTAATATATTTCCAGAACCAAGCTTACCTTCATTTCATGGTCCCCTGATGATGCTAGTATTATGGTAAGTTCAGCCGTCTAATATCACATTCTAGCACTAACAGACCCCTAGCCCAAAATGATGTACGCTTCAACCAAAGAAGCCTTCAAGCGTGCTTTATCTGGACTTTCGGGCGATGAACTTCAAGCAAACGACGAGGACGACCTTGAGGAGAACAGCATGTTGTTGACAGTCAGCAAGGGAACAGCCGCTCTCAAGGGATAAACATAAGTCTCACGATTTTGGGAACGAGCATGATAGGAAGAAACGCTGTTTATTGGGTGTTAATTGCCTACGATGATATGCATGGGGGGCGAATTTATTCTTCTGAAGACGGATTGATCATTTCAGCGTGACGATATATGAAGACATTAAAAAGCGACTCTTGCGAAAGCACCTCAACTGAATTGACAAATATGCCTGTGTTTTGCCAACTGTAGAATGCCGAACTCCATGCTATTTGCCCCCGTGAATTTATGTACCTCATTTACTGCTAGCTTCCCAGGCATTCTTGAATACTTCATATACTTTGTTTCCCTGCTCCTCGTCTCTCAATCTTTGCACCAAAAAGCCCTTCAAATCTTCCCAAAATTCTTCACCTGCAAGACTTTCCAATCCACTAGGCCCTTGTGCAACAGGCGCCTGTACTTCATTCTCAGGAGTCTCAACTTTCTTCACGGAAGCAGCTCCACCCATTACCATGATGCTAAATTCGACTTTGGTTTCCTCTTCGCCAATAACCTCTTTCAGAGCTTTCGCATCTCCGACTGGCTTCTTGTTGTATAATACCCTCAATTTTTCCACGGGAATCCCTTCTTTCTCGGATAATGATTCTTTTAAATTGAGAATTGAAGTATTTGGTGACAAGGCAGAGAGTGTAACGTCGAGAGGTGGGTTTCTTGACGATTTCAGAGATACCGAGATGCTGCGTTCTTGTCCCGGAGCTAACTTTTGACGTTTCGCGGGAGGTTTTCGCATCTTTGGGAGGATAGACTATAGTTATCATCAGTCTAAAGTGGAATGATGTACAGCAAGCAGAGGGGAAACTCACTGCCCCTCTTGAGGGATAATTTTTTGGGTCTTCAACATGATCGGCAGTGATTTTGGAAGGCCGTGACTCGAGAATTTGAATGAAAGAATTGGCAAATGTTAGTTCAGTCATTCTGAGAGGTATTCGAGGAAGTTGAGCAAATTCTTGGGATATTTGAAGTGTGAGTAAACAAGGAGACAAGCTACAAATACAAATTCACAATTACAACATGTATGACCAAAGCACAGATAGAGAACTCTTGGCATCGGAGTATCGGCGCCCGAGCTTGATAAGTTAGTATGGCGCTAAACCTTATCTGTGAGAAAATTATATTCATTTTAGAAAAAAAGTTCCCCAAATTACATTTGCGCATTCTCATACCTAAACTCATAATTTCTAGTACGAAACTCCCAAAAATCATTCAAAATGGGTGTCTCAAGACGTATGAAGAAGCAGGGCATACCCGAACCTCTCGATGAAGCACATTTCACCAATTTAAAACGAAAAGCTGGAATGTCCGTCGCAGAATCGAGAGCAGAATCGTTGCAATATGCCGATTCTAACAAGAAACGTCGAACTTCTGACAAAAAGTCCAATGGAGCTATCAATGGCAAGAAAAACTCAGCGGCTCAGAATGCAACGAAGGGGAAATTCACAAACTCATTACCAGTTCAAAAACCTTCCGGGAAAAAGTCGAAAAAAGCTGCCGCACCATTACCTATGTCAGACGAGGAGATGGAGGATGCTGACTCTGATGAGGCGGATCTTATGAACGACGAATTCGATGAATTGGATGTTTCAGATGATGATGGACCTGGTCTCCCAGATGATTTCCTTGGTTCGGACAGTGGAAGTGATGTGTATGATTCGGATGACGATCACCCAAAAGCAATGTTCTCTGAGGATGAGGATGAGTCCGACGCCGAAGAAAAACTTACCGCTGCGAATATTGCAGGATTGTCGAGAAAATTGGATGAGCAACAGGCGGAGGAGGCGGCAGAGGCACAGGCTGAGTTGGAAGAAGCTGCCATGCAAACAAACATCGCTGGAGATAGACCTCATATCTTCGACAGTGACGATGAAGATGGAGAAGCACCCAAAACCAATGCTTTATTGGCCCCTGATCTACAACTTCTACGATCCCGAATTAATGATACTATCCGAGTCCTAGATGATTTCTCGAATCTTTCGGAGGAGGGTCGATCAAGAGCCGAGTATACGGCCCAGTTGATCAAGGACATTTGCGCATATTATGGTTACTCGGAATTCTTGGCGGAAAAGCTCTTCAACTTGTTCCCACCCAAGGAAGCTTTCGCATTTTTCGAGGCCAATGAAACTCCAAGACCCGTGGTCATCAGAACAAACACCTTGCGAACACATCGAAGAGACCTTGCACAAGCGTTGATCAACCGCGGGGTAGTTTTGGAACCAGTAGGAAAATGGTCCAAGGTTGGCCTGCAGATCTTTGAAAGTGCTGTACCACTCGGTGCTACTCCAGAATACCTTGCAGGACATTACATTTTACAAGCTGCATCCTCTTTCCTCCCCGTTATGGCTCTTGCGCCTCAAGAAAATGAACGTGTCCTCGATATGGCCTCCGCTCCCGGTGGAAAAACAACACATATTGCGGCATTGATGAAGAACACGGGTTGCATTTTCGCCAATGATAGCAACAAATCCCGTGCTAAAGGTCTTATCGGTAACATCCATCGTCTAGGAGCTAAGAATGTGATTGTGTGCAACTATGATGCAAGAGAATTTCCTAGGGTTATCGGAGGTTTCGATCGTGTCTTACTAGATGCACCATGTTCTGGTACTGGTGTTATCGCCAAGGATGCCAGTGTGAAGACGAACAAAACCGAACGAGATTTCCTCATGCTTCCTCACTTACAAAAACAGCTCCTCTTATCAGCTATTGATTCAGTCGATCACGCAAGTAAGACTGGAGGTTACATCGTTTACTCAACATGTAGTGTTACGGTCGAGGAGAATGAGCAAGTCGTGCAATATGTGCTCAACAAGAGACCAAACGTTAAGCTTGTGGAAACTGGCCTAACTTTTGGTAAGGAAGGCTTCACATCATACATGGGCAAAAACTTTGACAAGAACATGAAGATGACCAGAAGATATTACCCCCATGCTTACAACGTTGATGGTTTCTTCGTCTCTAAATTCAAGAAGACCGGTCCATCACCCAAGAGCAAACCTGGCGAGAAGGAGGCCGAGAAGGAATTGGATGAGTTGGATATTGATAAGACACCTATTAGAGAAAACGATGAAGAGGATGCGTTTGGAGGATGGGATGAGGGTGAAGACGAAGAGTATATAGACAAGGCCAGAAAGAACACTCTGAAGCGAAAGGGTATCGATCCTAAGGCGGACAAAGCAAAAGCGGAAATCAAAGTAGAAAAAACCAAGAAGGACGAGACGACGAAGGTAGACACCAATAAGGAGAAGTCCAAGGAGAAGAGCAAGAAGGAAGATGCTAAGAAAGATGAGACTTCGAAGGCAGATACCACAAAGAAGGAGAGCAAGGAGAAGAAGAAGAAAGGAAGCAAATCCAAGTAGGGTAGTAATTCAAAAAGTGTCGTGACATGGCATGTCCCTCGGAGATTGTACTCGTTGCATATACTGGCGTTTCGGTTTGGAGGAAAGAGTATCAATAGCTTCCTTTCTATCGTCAAAATATGAAATTATTCCAGCGCATTCTAATTAAGATAATCTATCTTGCGAGTATCATTATTTCTTTGGGTTCGCAAACAGCGAGAAATGAGAGAATTGTTTAGTTGCACCTTCATATATCTTCATTTCGAGTTCGCCATGAAGAAAATCTTGCTCGATTGACAGAATACAATACAATACAATACAATACAGAACGAGCATGATACGGAAGCTGGGCGATCCTTACACTTGGTGTCGCCAGACAAACTTCCGATCGTAGATCATAACTTTGCATTTGCATGATGGCCCTAAACACATAAAGCTATATATACCCAACCCCTTCATCTCAAGCTTTACACGTAAGTAGTGAGTATTAAGCGTCTGCTATAGCTAGATTATCTTCTCCCATTAAGGTTGCGAGGTTGAGTTGGCTGTTGGTCGGTATGTGATATGTGTCAGTTGACTCCATTGATGTACTATATAGCGAACGGCTTTGGATGAGACTGTTAATGCGAAATTGCGAATATCATATTTGGGCATTTGAGCGTGGTTTGGAAGGGTAACTTGAGGATATAAATTTCGGAGGGATTGGGATATATCAGGTAAGGTCTTAGCTAACAATGTGATACGTTGACATGAATCATAAAAGTTGTATTTGAATGCCATTTGAAGCCGGACAAGTTGAGTTGGCAGTTAATTTATAACTCTTCTTTTTTCAATAATCTTATAATATTTACACTTATATCTTTCTACTGGCTAACCAGGCTTATGTTTTCATAGAGATGCAATCACGAATCTTTGGGGGGAATATAGAAAATCTCTGAAGCCTCTTTTTAGTAATGCCAGAGGGGAAGTATCCCGCCTTTTGAATAATAGTCACATATGCATATTTTCCTCATTTAAACGACCAGTTACACCAAAACTATCTGGAAATCCCCGACAATAACCGATTAGATTTATACTTCCATTTTGGGAAACAAACCCTACTATTAACTCACAGCCCTACATGCTCAGGCCTTGTCCCATCATACTGTATAGCTACTTCTTCGATCATACATTGATTAAGTATTAAATTGCATTATTCAACAAGTAAATCCAATGATTCATCTAGAGAGTATAGTATTAGGTCGCTATGAGATGTTATTGGAAGCGATAGAAGAATCTTTAGATACCTAGCAAGAGGGAAATTGGGATCTAGGTATTAGAGTATAGATGCATTTATCTATATATGATTTGCAGTCATTTATTTTATAGTGTAGGCATTTTAATGTGTAGGATGTAAGAATTATAGTATTGACTAATAAACTATTGTTAATGATATAGTTCGTTGTCTTGTTATATGAATATCGATGTATGACTCCTTAGCAACGCCATCGCTAAAATTCTTGATCGACAACGAGACCGCTTGATCAATTGATTTGCCCAAGTATAAAGTAAGATTTTACATACCAAAGTTTGAGTCTTAGTAAGCTTATACTAACAAGCCGCCAGAGTGTAAATAATATTGTTTGCACAGTATTTTTACCGGCGCAAGTTTACGCAGACGTCAGCCAGCCAGCCAGCCTCGGCAAGAATATCTTTGCCACAGTTCCGTCTGAATAGCAAAAGATATAGGCAGTGAAGACATCTATACTACTTCCTTTTGCAAAGCAGATTCGAAAGGGGCCCAAGAGTCGTCGTCGTCTCGCTTAAAATCCATGCGAGTTTTGCGGATGGCACATAGCCAATGGGATTGGATTAATTGAGTGATTAATGAAGCACAAATGATTATTATCCCACGTTTCTTTGCTTCTCTCTTTTTGCAGTGGTAGAGTATATGAGTATATTACGTACGCTAAATGCTCATTATATTCTTGCACTAACATCCGTCGGTGATTTCTGCAGGCCGCCGCAAGAAGGTATGTCTGATTCCTGGAAACGGGTATCTGCTTTTCAATACTCTCAGCAACTGCGTGACATGGTGGAGCGGATGGATGAGGCGGCAACTTGGCTTGAAAACGGCCTCGGATCAAGTTCTTTTTCAAAGTACCCCCTGTCACGCCACACAGGTCCATCTAGGTAACTGCAGACCAATTCCTCGTGTCTATATTGGAAGTCTGCAGTCCTCGACTTCTTTCCCATAAGAATTGTGTCCTCACATTACCTTCGTATCAAAATCTTGAACTCTCATTCGAGTATCAACGTGCGAAGATGTCCCCTTGCGATTTATACAATGATTTTGTGGTCATTCCTTACTCCGAGTTAGTAAGCTCTCAATTTCGCTTTTACGAAGCTAATGATTTGATTCTTGAAGGAACATGCACGGCGAGTCCATGGTGAAGATCATCGTTGGTAGCGAACGGAAAGCATGGTGGTTAAACGAAGAACATTTGTGTGCTCAATCGATTGTATTCAAGCGAGCCTTCCAAGGCAACTTTCTAGAATCTAGAGATAAAGTCATGAGACTCGAAGAAGAATCACCCAAAGCTTTCCAGCACCTGGTCGAATGGATCTCGGGGAAGAAGTTCCTCCAGTGTCATAAATCCCATGATGATTTGATCTATTCCTGGTCTCATGTCGAGGAGTGGGCGGCGTTGGTGAAGCTATCGCAAATGCTTATGATGGGGGATTTGATGCAAGCCGCCATCGATCGGTACAACACGTGCAAGAATCCACACGACTGGCCGGAAGACATCATGCCTTGTCCCGACGCCGAAGAAGTGAAATACATCTGCGATTTTATTCCGACGTCTACTTTGAGGTTGGGCGTGGTTCGTGGTCTCGCTGCGACGTTTCTTAAGAAGAGGATGCATGAAGAGATGTTTGAGCTTTGGTATCTGGCAATGAGTTGCTATCCTGATTTGATTCACGATGTGATGTATGAGGTGAAAATGCGATTGGAGGCACCGAAAGATTGCAGGATAAAGGAAGGCTATGTGGAGATCGAGCTTACTGAGGATTATGATTGAACGACTTCATAGAGAGAGACGATAGCTAGGAATTTGGAACGGTTTAATCTTAAGTGAGTGTTTCGTGGAGAGAAGCTTGTGCATTTTTTCCTCATCTGAGCTTATTTCTTTGGGAACCAATCGATGTTCACTTATTCGATTGAGTATTACATACGGGCAATATAGAATGTCCCCTAAAGACTCAACAACAATGAACAGAACAATTCGATTGAGTTCTTTCTCCTGCTTGGGTTGATGAACACTTGTGGGCCCGTATTCAATGCATCATAATAGATACTCTTGCCCATATATGTAACCCTATATATGTTAAATTTACTAGTTATTATCAGAGAATAAAAGTTTAATATATAAACTATTATTAAATAACAAGGGCTAAGTTCAGAAGTTTATCGTAACAACATATCTTCCAAAAACACATTAGGAAATACTCCCACCTCTTTAATTGAACAGAAGAAAAAGACAAAATAACCATTGTGCCATGACTATACTAGTATAACAGACATCAGCCATCACCGAACATACCATTATTGCGCCTGCAGCTCACCTCACCTCACCTCACCTCACCACCCCTCACAACCCCTCTTCCAATCATGAACCCCCAACCCCCATCCATATATTCATTCAACCGCACATTTCCTCCAGCTACACACCTCAAGCACAAGGTATCACGTATAAGAAAACCCAACTCCTTTAAATTCATGATATATATATATAAATATATCTCTCCAACACCGTAACAATAAATTAACCCTAGTATTACCTGACGAACCGAAAACCCTAAAAACCGAATGATAGGAGTAGAATACAAGAAAATACATGTTCAAGTATGAACCCGATCATAACAGTCATAACCTTCGTAGCTCTATTAAGCTTGTGTTCGTTTCATTTCCATATCTCATCTCGATGGCATCCCACCCACGTAAATAACCCTCCCCAGGATATCTCTTTTGCCAAATATACGCCTGAATGTGAATCATTCGTGTCGCCCCAAAAAATTTCAAAATAAAAACAAAGCATTATGCAAATAGTGCAATAAAAAAAGCCCCCCAACCATCGTCTCATAGTACAACCCAAGATCCATCATACCCACCTCATCATATTTCCTGATTTTTCTATCCGATAATGTACTATCCCAAAGAATATACAATGCATACCCTGATGCCCGATCCGTTCCTGACATGTGCTCATAATTCGTTTACTACGTCTCGAATACTCCATCTCCAGGAGTTACCTTCAGTGTCGCGTGCAGTACCAACCCATTTCTCACATTTTCTCTTCCACCGCTCCTCCTCTTCTCTCTGTCGTCTGACAAATTCTGGGCCGACGTCAAACTCCTCGCCAACAAGCCAGTCACTGAGACCACTTACACCTTCACCCTTCGAACCAGAAATTTCATCGGATTCCTTGGAAGGACCATCTTCAAGATCGGGAACATCCTTGAAAACATCCTCTTCATCATCAAGTGCATCAAAACCATCCATGGTATCACCAGAATCGCTCTTTGTTCTCTTGTTGTCGCCGGGCATTTTGAGCCAACACATACGCTGTGGGTCAAAGACCATGCCGCCGACGACTTGAACATTCTGAGCTGAATTTATGTTGGTAATAAGAGCAGGACGAGGCGTCGAGCACTCCTTTTCTCGATATATCTGTGGCGCTGCTGCTCGTGGAGTCTGGACGGGGATTGAAGCCGTCGAGGTGGCAGAAGCGGGCATATCAAAAGCCGATGCTTCAATTTCATTACCTTCCCATCGGTAATTAACAGGATCATATTGCATCCCTTTCACAGCTACATATCAAAGTCAGTTCAAGCACAAACAATCATGGGAGTAACTACGCACATCTAGGGTTATTAACATTTCCCAGTGGCTTGATTAGTTGCGGTTTTTGGGACCCCTTATTCTTTTTTGATCTAACTGAGCCTTGAGCATGAACGGGACTAAGTCCGGTCGTTGCTGCCACCTTAGCCCTCCACTGGTTTGTGAGGGCAGCAAGAGGAGCTCCAGATCCAGAAACTGAGCGATGAGATGTTGCTTCTCGTGCCATGCGACTTGCGGCAGTATCGCGAGCAAAGCGCGGCAGTTCACTCCCTCTCTTAGCTGGCGTTAATGGTGTAAAAGGCATAGGCGATGTGGTTCGTGCGGGCATAATCTGTTGGTGGGCCTTTTTGCGCAGTGTGAGCTGTTTTGGTGGGCCACGGCCAATTGGCTCCTTGACAAACTTTTGCTCCACATCTCGCGAGGTGGGTAGATCATCAAAAGCGTCGAGCTCACACCCGTCACCAAAATGTCGTCGTCGAATAGGCTTGGTAATCTGTCGCTTCAAAGTAACTCCGCGAGCAAGCATATCAGCACCTTTGAGAGATCTACGCGGACTTGGCGATCGCATTGTTTGCCTTGAAAATGTTCTTGATGACGGACGAAAATCAGCGCTGTTAGTTGAGGATTCAGAGTCGTTACGGCGGAAATGCCGGGATGTTTTCGCAGTGACATGATGTGATTGAGAAACTGGAGCACCAGCAGGTAGAAATGGAACAGGATTCTTCCGGGCGAAAGACATGCTCGACTCAGCCCCAGATCGATCTCTTTCGATAGGATCCTTGGACCGAGACATTGAAAGTGGCCTACTGCCACTCTCTGTTTGAGACGATGGTCTCTCATATCGCGTAGGCATTGGCTTAGCTGGCGATGGCTGATAAGTTTTCATGGTTGGCATTGATCGCTTGAGCTTCAAGAGCTGTGAACTGGTCGTTGTAGGTTCATTGCGCAAAGTCGATGTTGATAATTTTGAGGCTAGTTCACGACGCCGCGGAGTTGATGGAGGCAATGGATGATTAACAGACGACGTGTTAGTTGCGACCATGCTATTAACTGAAGAATGAGTTGAATGCCCCATCCTAGATTGCGACCTACGATTTCGACTTGGTATTGGGCCGCCACTCTCCGAGACGGGTTCAAGAAACGATGGAATGCGTTCAAGTCCAAGTGGTCGAGGGAGCCGTGAAGTAGAAGGCGGCGCAGGTTTATTTGTGAAAGTTAATGAAACAGATGGCTTGGGTCGAGTTGGGCTTTGTTGTTTAAGGCTTTTGACCTTTATGTTACGATTTAATGTGAGCTTCTTAGAATCAAAAACGTCCCCATCGCCAATCTCAAGCCCAGCCAAGAAGTCATCTTTTCCACCGAAACTTTTTCTTGGCTGCTTCACTTCTACTTGACGTTGGGGCCAATCGGTCTGTTGGCGCTTTTTGAGAATGTCATCGAAATTGAGAGGGCCGCTAGGTAGCACTAACCCATCAAGACCTTCATCTTCGCTCTCAGCAGTCATGGAGCTGGCAATACTGGGGCTCATAGCAAATGAATCTGAATATCTATTAGATCGGCCATCTCTTCTTGTTCCACCAAAACGAGTACCTAAACTACCTTCACCCCAATCGTCAAAATCGTCGTGGATACTCTGGGGGGTCTTCGGGATATCTTTACGAGTAGTGAGCTTCAAAGCTCCATCTGAAGGGAGTTGCAGATCTTGTTCGAAATCTTCTTCGGTTTCTGTAGATTTCCCTGGCGTGGGTGATGTGATGGATGGTAGGACAGACGGAGGATTCCGTTTCTTTGAAATTTTTATGGTAGCTTCGCCATCTCCAAGAAAGCCATCTTCTTCTTCATCTCGGTAGAGATCAAGCATGTTGTTCGATGCGGGCTTCGTCTTTAACTCTGGTCTGGGACTAAAATGGAATACCGGAGCAGCCATCAGTGTTTTCTGAGGACTTAAGGAGCCTGTGCCGCTCACTTGACGGAGTGTTTCTGGAAATCCGGACCCATCTTGCCTTTTGATCTTCAGGGCTGCTCCTACTGGTACTTCTAGATCTCCATCATCCCAATCGTCCGAAATTGTTTTCCGTAGTTTTCTTCCGCCGAGTCTTTTTATTGTTCCTCCCAATAAAGCCGAGGAAGGTACGTTCTCCGGTAAGGGTATGCCAGCTCTTTTCGCTGTAGCGATCGCATCATTCATGGCTCGTTCATCATCCTCTGGCAGATGTACCTGCTGATCCTCATTGAAGTCGGATCTTATAGATAGACGTGAAGAAACTGATTCTCTGCGTGTCGAAGCAATTGTTGCAGTCGTTGCTACTGAAGCACTTCGAAATGTAAAATCATCGCCCCCAATATCAAGATCATCATCATCCCAATTCTCCAGATTGTCTTCCACAGGTTTCCGCGGTTTTAATACCAATTGTTCCATTTTTGGGTGGTAGGTTGTGTGCCGCAGAGAATTGAAGGATGAAATATTGCGAAAGTATGCCCCTTCTTAAATACGAGCGAAATTACTCCGTATTTCTGTTAATAAGCTCTATCGAGAAAGTCAAAATTTTAAATTCATCTCGTAAAAACCCCGTAAACCCGTAAACTGTAAGATTATTTGTTTGTTGTTGTTGTTGTTGTCGTCGTTGTTGTTGGAAGCTGCTATTGTAATTTGCTTTGCTTTGCTTTGCTTTGCCCTTGCTTTGTTTTGTATTTCGTGTTTCGTGTTTATTGATTCATAGGTAGCGAAAGTATCAGTGAATCAGCTTATTTGTTGTCGCGATGGTGATGATATCGTGGTTTCGAATTTGTGGGTGCTCACTCAATGGATGTGCTTGGTGCTCGGTGCTCGGTGCTCGTTATCTTGTTTGATTTGAATTCGCTGGCTTCAATTGAATGAGTTATTATAGTTATCGTATTATTGATGATATTGATGATATTTTCTTTTTCCACCTTTGCCAGTATCCAAACCTTCAGCGCCCTTAAAAGGGCAGGTACCAAAGAGTTGTTGTTGATGTTGATGTTGATGTTGATGTTGATGTTGATGTTGATGTTGATGTTGATGTTGATGCTGTTGTTCTTTGTTGGAAATCGTAATAATCCTTCCTCTGTATGTAACAAATATGATGAATGTCTCTTGTCTCTCTTGTCTCTTGTCTCGATTATTACCTACTCCTGGCGGGTGGGTATTTTTCAAGATTGGAAGTGGGTTGAAAATTTAGTTCTCCGCTGTGTTAACAACTTTATTGGGAAGGGAATGAGTGGATGATGGCTGGGAGTTTAATTATTGATTATTAATTAATAAATTGACCAGCCACAAGAGAGATTTTAATATGAATGAGAGAGATTGATTGGTTAGATTAGACGAGATTTATTTATAAATAATTTAAACGCGTCGCGTGTGATGTAGGTAGGCTCGACTTGGCTGGGCTGGTAAATAAGCGTAGGTATTATATGAATACCTCGTAATAATATATAAAATAATATATATAATAATATATATGAAGTATAAAATCAAGTGAAAGCTCATCAATAACTCCAAACCTATTAGGCAGCTAGAGTTCCCTTCGTTGCCTAATAAGATCTACAAAGTAAATAAAATAGTAAATAATATATAATCTTTTACACTTCCGTCTCAAATACTTATATTTATTTATATCAATTTGACACCCTTCTCATCTTCTTTTTCTCTTCTTGCTATTACAGTAATCTCAATCCCTTGAATCTAGGTATCTTCTTGTTTCATCACCAACCAACGTCAGTCATTATACTACATTCACATTCAGATTCACATCCCATCAGCATAGGGAATAATACCATGGCGGCGAAGCAACTTCCAGCCGTTCTTCGTATCACATCAAGCGCTACAAATCAAGATGAACTTTTTCTCATTCATGTCGAATCTGCCGGGTCGCGACCTTTGGATGTGAAGTTAATTGGAACAGATGGAGAAGTCGTGTTTGCGGTCTCATGTAAGCTCCGACGTTGATCGTCCCGCTCTGAAGGGTCCCTGATTATCTACCCTGATTTTCAAATTCATGCGTTAATTGCGGGACTAAAATTTTAACTTCGTTGGTTTCTTTTCTAGTGAAGCATAGCAAAATATCCTCACTCAAATCCAAAAACTCTCCATGTAGCGACGAAGAATGGATTCTGATATTGTCTTCCATTCTGCTTCGCGAGCCACCGAAGGAAGGGGAGGAGAATGTCACGAGAGGGGTTGAAATTCATGCTAAAGTGGAGAAGAAATCCATGACCCTTGTGATCCAAAAGGTTGTTGAAGGGATCAAAGTATGTTTCTTCCTAGACATTATGTTGGTGTGTCTATCATATCAGACTCTAAATCATATACTAGCAACGTCTAGGCACAGTGAAACTCGTTGAAACCGAAGAAGAAGAAATAAGCCTCTTTGAATGGTGCGCTCTGGCAACAAAATCGGCGGATTCATCAAAGGATGAGTTGGAAAAGTTACGAATTAAGTATAGGGAACAACAGGAAACTTTGGAAAAACTCAGCGAGAAGTTCAATGAGTTGGATAAATTGAAAACCGATAATGAGAACCAACGAATGGAACATTACAGCTTCTTGATCAACGAAAAGAAGCTCAAAATAAGGGATCAACAAAGATTATTAGCAGGCGCCAAAGTTGATCCAGAAAAGGTCGAGGCAGTGCTAGCGACACGATCCGAAAAGCCCAGAGCCGCCGGCACATCCAGAAGTGGGAAGCGAAAAGCTGGCAAAGAAGCGCAGGCAGAAAGCTCAGATTCCGATGATGCATTCGAGAAAATGGATATCGACAAAAATCCACATGAGGATGATACTGCCGACGAATCAGACAGACCAGAAATACAAACTCCTGATCGCTCAGACGATGAGACAGCTTCCGAAGACGAAGCAGATGCGCCGCCGCCAAAATCTCGTATTCCTACAAGGAAAAAGATTGTTCACGGAGATTCTGATGAGGAAATGCAACCAGCACCCAAACCAACAGAAAAAAAAACAGAAGCCACAAAAATCGCCGAGCTTCCACCTAAAAGGGAACTACCGTTCGCCAAAAAGCCAGCTCCTCCCGTACCTGCGCCCGAGCCTACAAATGATGGATCTGAGACGGAATCGGGCTCGGACGATGAATTATAATTTAATGTTCCATCTCAATACCAATTCTCACCCAATAATGAACTACCAACTACGATTCAAATCAAAGAATGTCACAAAATGTCTCATCGGCGTTCATGCGATATGGTTATGTGATTGATAGTCCAAATAATGCAATTTTCTAGGAGCTCATGCAAAACATCCTCACCCACTCACCCACTCCCTCTCTCCCATCTACTCCAACACCAATCCCATTTGTACAATTCGGTTAATCTACTAGGTAGGTCCTTCGTATTCCAAACACTAGGTATCCAAAGCTTAAGCTTAAGCTTCACAGCGACTCGTGCGTATGTATCCCTGACAACCACAACCATAACCACAACCACCACAATCCCATTTTCATATAGGTACCTACCTAGCATTTTGACGATATCGGTAGGGTATAGGGTATCTATCTATCTATCTATCATGATGCAGGCAGTAAGCGGGGTGCTTGTGCATAGTACATACTTGTAGGTGGGTCAATAAACATGTGTGTACTAGGTATATCGACTAGTCCCGCATGCACGACGAGAGTGTGGATATCACACCGACATTTTTGATCCGCTGGTAAGAGGGGCGTTGCTGTGGACTGGTACTGAACCGACCACGGGCTACTCTAGGAATGTGATTGTGTGGCGGGGGATTTGGTGTATGGGAGATGTAAGGGTCTGGATTTTTCTTTGGATTTAGGTGGGTGATGTGGTGGTTTGTGGTGAGGATCGATATTTGGTTTGTGCGGCGACGTGGTATTTGGCTTCTTGAGCCTTATTATTATTATTGAAGGAGTTGCATAAATTACACATGCGATTTTGTTTCTATGATCATAAGTCTTACTATCATCATTATTATCATTATTCATTATAAACAAGGAGATTCATTCTGTACTGCCTACCTCCCCCCCCCTTCTAAACAAAGGTTAAACAATGAATACGTCCTATAATGATCATACAGTATAACTACAATAATTAATCAATGGTACAGTATATATTCCGGTATATTCTATTAGTTCAACTGCCCCTACAATACTACTAGAGTAAACCCAATATTTAACCTTTAACCCTTTCTTTAAAAGGGAGGGGGGAAGTATCTACAGTAGTAGTAGTAGTGACGAGACTATAAGATCTCATGGTTTTAATATTATTGCTAATAATCACTTAAGAATAAGCATCTTACGAAGTACATCTGAACCATGATATTCCCATTCCAGAATCCCATCCAATCCAGATTAGATCAGATGGGGGGCGGGGAGCGGGGGTTGGCAATAAATAACCAGCCTCATCATACCTTTCCCATACTTGATACTTCTCCCACAATTGAAAAACGTGTTGGCTCGGTTGTCGATGGGATTTTAAGTCAGCTGGAGAGAGTGGCTACGGTTCCGTAGGTATCCATCCAATGATGGGCAAGCTTCGATTTTGAGCCTTTTATTTCGTTTTCACGCGGTTCCGAGAGCGCGGGAATGAATGCATGCATACCTGGTTTGTGATTGATGAGGCACTTTTAGAGGCAATGTTGAGGGGGGAGGGCGGGGGCATATACTATTTGACTATTTGACTATTTGACTATTTGACTATTTGACTATTTGACTATTTGACTATTTGACTATATACGTGAGTTGGTTGGCGGCCTCGAGGAAAATCAAGCCTGGGAAAGGGACGTCCATGGTATGAGGTAATGGCTGGTCCGCTGGGTCACGAACGCTATTGGAAAGAATTCGCGTCTCGATTTGGAGGTGTAGTGGGTGGGAACGTTAGGGATACTGGGGATACGAGTTGCGACTCGCGATTGTAATATAATCCATCAGATGTAAACTTGGCAAGTTCCCGCGTGGGGTGGCTAGTTGGGATTGATGGGGGAGAATCTTGGTTGTTGGAAAGATGGAGGTGAGCTTGAGTGATTGAATTGCCTGCGCAGAAAAGGCTCAGACAAATGATCAACCATCGTGGATTCTTTTGTAGCTGGGTTTCAGTTATGCCAATATCTCATCTTCAAAGCAGAACAAATCTTCTTGGATATGAGATTCTAATCGATGTGCATCCAGCTATAACGTATACACATTCGCTGATTCCGCAGTGTCTACCCAACGCAAAGATTTTTCCATACCCTCCATAATATTGAAAAAGGATTCCACCGCCTCCTCGCTGTAATAAATATATTCCTCTTTGTAGCATCTCAAGATTCGCAATTCATCCCTTCCGAAATCTCTTGGAGTATCACCGAGAAAACGATAACAGAGGGTTCGTATGGGCTGCCATAGTCCTGGTGGATCATCGAGACGTCCACGAGCGTCATTATAGATGACGAGATATTGAAGCAGGCGAAGGATATGCCATGTGATGATAAGAGCTGCCCTATTGTCAAATTTTGGGTCCACTATAGTTTTGAGGTTATTCGGAATGTCTTTTCCACTCATGACTAAAGGTTGTACGAGATAGATCAAGGGGGCAAAACCCCCAATTCCCGCATAAAGAAGCCCGAATCTTTTCAAGATTGAGTTGTCGGGATTCATTGGTACGATAAAGTGAAGATGACTTTCCATCTCGGTCCTTCTGCCCTGTTCCCCAAATAATGATATTGATCCGTCATTCAAAGCCAAATTTGCCAACTTATCTGCCTCGATATTATCCTCTCTCGGAACGCTCCAGAAACGAACAATATGGTTGCACTTCTTAAGATCCCCAATAAGCCTATCGATCCTGTCCATTAACTCATGATGAGCCACCGGTTTTCCGTTGGAATTCTTGAAGCCGTTCTGACGCCACTTCCAAATCCACGTCGTGAGGCTGTCGTACACATATTTTGAGTCCGTCATGATTATGGCTGTCAACTTTTCTCCATCATCGGCACTGGCCCTCCAACTTCGAAACAATACACTCTTCCACACAATATTCAGCGCGCGATAAACGGCCACAAGTTCCGCATAACTGCTGGTATGAATTTCCCCTGCAGGTCTCTCTATCGTCTCATAAACATTGAACATCGAACCCTCCCCAAAGAAGACCCCAAAAGATGATTTCCTTGCCAAATCACTGCCATTATGAGGACACGCTCCGTCAACGGCTACAACCAAAGTTTTGGGGTCGCCAGACATGGTGTTGGCATCATGAACCATGGAGAACCCCACAGATGGATCGTAGTAGATGAATCTTTTGGTATTTCTACTTGCGGGAGAAAAGTATTGATGCAGGTCAAATTTCCGAGCATACATCTCCTGCTCCTCAGGAGACCTATCTTGATCCCTTCTGCGCTCCCGCGAGAGATACTTTTCCAACATTGTGAAGTTGAAGGAGGCAAAGGATCTATCAGCTGCTTGAACTTGGTAGTTTTTGACGTTATGTGATTTTTTGTAAAAGCTTGGTTTGGACCGTGAAAATGATAGGAGTAGGAGTACTGGAGGTGTGTATGATATTTTAGTGGAAAGGTGATGCTGCAGGGCAAACGGTCTAGCGTGTAACATTCTGATTTTCCTTGTCACACTTTTATAACGGCAAACCTTATCCTTTAAGATGCAAAAATCGCACAAATGCTCGCTTAATAGAGGGATCTTATTAATTACCGAGGCCGATATCGAAACTTTTGCATTTATACTAAATATAGATTTTGAAAATATAATATATAAATGAGGATGTAAGATTAATAGTTTTTTGCTATTAGCTATTATTCAACAACCATTAGAGCTAAGCCCTTGATAATTAATTATTTAAAATTCCCTTAATTAGATCTATTTTTTATATATTAAAAAATATATTTTGTATAACCTATTATTTATTTATTAGCTTATAAAGTTAATTGAAAAGTTGAAGTTCATTAGAAACCTTAAGCATCAGCTTAAAATGTAGAGTAGTTTTATATAAGGACTTGCTTGCAAAAAGGATTAATATTTATTCAAACCACTTACCGATTTACCGATTTTTAACCGAATCAAATATTTTTAAATATACTCAGCTTTTCAATAATTAATAACTTAATAACCAAAAAGGTTAGAGCCCTAAAAATTAGATATTATGAATATTCTCAATTGAATAAATCTTCAGTACAAAAGCTATTCAATTTCATTAATTGGTTATTATATAAATCAAAGAAATATCAAAGTTGAAGATTTGATTTAATATATAAGCACCATAGAAATTACTATTTGGGTTCTCAAAATCTATATTTAGTATAAATACAAAAGTTTCGATATCGGCCTCGGTATTAATTGAATGTATAGTACGAAGTAACAGCGGGAAATATTATATAAATTATAAACTTATAAATTAAATGTCTTTTTTCAATTATTTTATAATTTTATAATAATTTCTCGAGTAAATTTATCTACCTAATTGAAGGAAAACATTCAATTAATTATATATCGTTTAGATTAAATTAAAGTAGGTATTTATAGTTGAAAATACACATTGAATTAGAACAATTTATATATAACCTATATCTTTTTTGTGCAATTTTGAATCCAGTACAATCAATACACGATACCTCTTGAATTGATCCCACCTGAGGTGAAACTTAGAATTTCTTGTTATGGTTGCTGTTATGAAAGTATGTTTGAGAACCTGTTTGAGGAGATACAGTTACTGAAGCCATCGTAGTTGTATCAATATCAATATCAATATCAATATCAATATCAATATCAATATCAATATCAATATCAATATGACAAATGCTCATACCACAATCATGATGGAAAAGCGCTTCTTGTATGAATTCAATAACCGAATGTGGTTCAATATCTCTGAATTTGTCCACCAATATATATCTAGTATATCTACGATCTATCATCCGGCGCAAATCTATTATTCCAGAAACCCCTATAATGTTTCTCGCTTCCAATCTTCGCAATCTCCTCTACCTCATTCGGCGTCAATTTAAACTGTTTAATCTTTTGATATGCCCTCAATCGTTGCTCATTCCCACTAGTAGTCAAGGCCACCATTCCCTGATCGATAATCCATCTCAATGCTATTTCTCCTGGCGAGACTCCATATTTTCTGGCTAGATGAGCGTATGTATCATCTAGGGGTCCTGGGGAAGCCTTAACAGCAGCTGTTAAGGGAGAGTAGGCTGCTATTGCTATATTCTTTTCGCGGAGGTATGGGATGAGAGATCCATGTTGGAGGTAGGGATGATATTCGATTTGGTTGATGGAGGGGACGATTTTAGCTGTTTCTAAAAGGATTTCCAAGTCCTTTTGGAGAAAGTTAGATACCCCAATGGATTTGGCTTTTCCCGAAGCATGAATGGCCTCCATATCTGCCCATTTCCTTTGGAGATCTTGAGGGGTGTTCGCGAAGAAGGGAGCGTGGATTAAGTAGAGATCGACATAATCGACCTGGAGCTTCTTCAGGGATTCTTCAAAGGTAGCTTGAGTGTCGACTACTTTGGTACCAGTGATTTTGGTAGTTATAAAGAATTTCTCACGGGGTACACCTGATTCTTTGATTGCCATGCCCATCTCGATTTCATTGCCGTATACTGGAGATATGTGTTACCAGTGAAGATGCTTCAACAGGATCAGAGGGTTGAAAGTACCTTGAGCTCCATCCAAGTGATAGTAACCAGCATTGATAGCCATAACAGCAGTTTTCACAATTTCTTTGTCAATAGGTGCGTTGGCATCGGGTTTGTAATGGGCAGTTCCAAGTCCATATCCAAGCATCGGAATCTCGATTCCATCATGTAATTTGAGGTTTTGCACTTGAGACATTTGCTTTGGAGCAATTCCTTCATCTCCAAAAGAGTTTTGATATGCTGAAGTTGCAGAACTCATGATGTGTAAAATAGGAGAGGAATATATACGGAAGAAACGTTGAGGACGAAAAGAAAGTTTGGACACAGAATTGAATATTGTACTCATAAGAAAACGATATAGAAAATGAAAATGAAAAGATACTTTGGTAACGTTATCTTACCCCCACCATCAGACATCAGAGGAGCTTTTTCCATTTGCCCCGCATTCCCGCATTCCCGCATTCCCGCATTCCATCCATTCCCTCATTCTTACGACATCAGTCAGCATCAATTCTAACAATAATATCAACAACGTATCCTCAAATCTATAGCCAGATCATACACATTGTCAATAGGATCTTATATTATACTTGAAATTTATTTTTTAATTTATTTCTATCACCAGCAAAATATTTTATGCTCTCGCACCTTCTGTCAAGACCTCTGGTCCCCCGCATGCGAATAGCTCAAATGACGTCTCATCTTTCACAAAGGAATGCCTCCAACTCCTCTTCTTATACTGGCAAAACACTCGCGGATCTTCCAAAATCATGGACATTTACCTCATCACTTCCTCCTGATCCTCTCTTTCCAACACCTGCCGCATCGCACAAAATGGCCCGCAATGAAATTGGACCTCGGCAGGTGAAGGGCGCATTATTCACTTGGGTTCGTCCTGAAGAATCGAAAGATCCGGAACTTCTCGCTGTAAGTCATACTGCGATGAAAGATTTGGGGATTATGGAGGGAGAAGAATCTACGGAAGAATTTCAACAGACTGTTGCGGGCAACAGAATATTAGGATGGGATGAGGAGAAACAAGAGGGTGGATATCCTTGGGCACAATGTTATGGTGGGTGGCAGTTCGGCTCTTGGGCAGGCCAACTTGGAGATGGACGAGCAATATCGTTATTTGAGACAACGAATCCGAGTAACAATGTCCGGTACGAATTACAATTGAAGGGTGCAGGAATCACACCTTATTCGAGATTTGCAGATGGGAAGGCCGTGTTGAGATCAAGTATTAGGGAATTTATCGTCTCAGAGGCCTTGAATGGTTTAAACATACCTACCACAAGAGCCCTGTCTTTAACTCTCCTACCACATTCGAAAGTTAGGAGAGAAACACTTGAACCGGGGGCTATTGTGGCAAGATTCGCCGAGTCTTGGTTGCGGATTGGAACATTCGATATACTACGAGCTCGCGGAGAGAGAGCCTTGATCAGACAACTTTGTACATACATTGCGGAGAATGTATTTGAAGGATGGGAATCACTACCCGCGAGAAACCCCGCCGATGATGGGAAAGTAAAAACAATCCAAAGGGGAATATCCAAAGACACAATTGAAGGCCCGGCCGGCTTTGAAGAGAACCGTTTCACCCGTCTGTATCGCGAAATTGTACGCCGCAATGCCAAGACAGTTGCAGCATGGCAAGCATATGCCTTCACCAATGGTGTTCTCAACACGGATAATACATCCATTTTCGGGCTATCCATAGACTTCGGACCATTTGCTTTTCTCGATAATTTTGACCCTAACTATACCCCTAATCACGATGATTATATGCTACGCTACTCTTACCGCAACCAACCCACCATAATCTGGTGGAACCTCGTCCGCCTCGGAGAGTCGCTCGGTGAACTTATGGGCGCCGGCCCCAACGTCGATTCCTCAGAATTCATCGAAAAGGGCGTCCGTCAAGAAGCAGCCGACGAACTGGTCTCCCGAGCAGAAGCCCTCATAACCCGCATCGGCGAAGAATACAAAGCCACCTTCCTAACCGAATACAAGCGTCTCATGACCGCCCGTCTCGGACTCAAGACAATCAAAGAATCAGATTTTGAAACCTTGTACAGCGAACTCCTCGATACAATGGAAAGCTTAGAATTAGACTTCAATCAATTCTTCCGCAAACTATCATCCATCCCTATCTCCGCCCTAGACACCGCCTCATCCCGAAAAGAAGCCTCCACCCAATTCCTCCACCACGAAGGCGCAACCGGTCTAAACAACACCCTCGACTCAGCCACCACCCGTCTCAGCGACTGGCTCCAAAAGTGGCAAGGGAGAATATACGAAGACTGGGGACCGGACGGCGATGATGAACACCGAATGGTAGAAATGAAAAAGGTAAATCCAAAGTTCATACCCAAGGGATGGGTCCTAGATGAGATTATCAAGAGGGTGGATAAGGGCGGTGAGAGGGAGGTGCTCAATCGCGTTATGAAGATGGTGAGTGATCCTTTCAGAGAGAGTTGGGAGGGGGATAGGGAGGAGGAGGAGAGGTGGTGTGGGGATGTTCCCAGGGGCGATCGCGCTTTGCAGTGTAGTTGTTCTTCGTGAGATGCTGGATATGAGGTGCAGGAAATTCAGGAAATTCAGGAAATTCAGGATATTGAGGTTATACATAATATATATCACCTGATGAGTGATTTTAGGGTTGGATAAACGAGTATATTACTGCATCTTCAGAATCCAGACACATTGATGACTGGAAGCAATGAAATCAATACCAATGGATTAGCAATATACCCTAATCAAATGCTTCCCTAGATCAAGTTCAATTGGCAGTTAGATATCATCATCTCATAACATACGCATCAGTAATGGTTTGACAGTTTTTGGTATATTCGCATAATATGTAAACTGCAGTATCTAGTTTTCCATATTCTCCATCAACCATCAAATCCATATCCTTATTTTCTCACTCATTCAATCATATGTGATTTTTTTTGGCGTATCCCCCCAGATGAAGCCCCTCAAATCTCCACAATTAAGACGGACGACAATCTTCATTCAAGCAAAACCAATCCACCCAGGTAGCCATTTATTTCGTCTCACCATTGACACCCAACTCCCCATAGTAGGTTTTTGATATCAGAAGAGACCTTTTTGTCTTCATGAATAATAAGGAAAATCCCGCGCCCTTCCTTCATTCAGGGTCAGGTCGCTTCTTGCGCCTCCCAAACCAACGAATGTCCAGTGATATCTTAGTCTCAATCATGAGACTGTCCTGGTGATACACGCAAACAAAGTGTAAAGAAAATGACCGTGAAGATGTTTAAAGAAACACCTATTCCCCATTGCTATTCTGATCTGAAACCCAGAAATTCGTCGCAAAGTTTTTGATACAGAGCAAAGAAAACTTATCCTGATCCAGCAAATTCGATCATAACTCAGTTGTGGTTTTATTGTACCACGGTTTGGGAATCATCACGGCCTCGATATCCACCGCGACCACGTGCAGGCTGTCCGTTACCAGCATAACCACCTCTTCCTCTGTAGCCACCACGGCCGCGACCTCGTCCGCGATATCCTACACGATAGCCATTATCGACACTTCCCTGCCCGAAGGTCTCAACGTTCTTCTTTTGCTCTTCACCTCGCCACTCACGTCCACCAGGTCTGTTTCCGGTAGCTTCTGTGCGATCCTTCGCCTCACTCGAAATGTTGTCGAAGAATGATGTGGCTTTGTTGTATGCCTTAGGTACTATTTCTTCCTTCTCAGCTTCAGGCGCAGTGGAATTATTAGGAGGCTGCTCTCCAAGTGGAGATCCAGCAATAGCTTCCTTGACTAGGTCTTGTTTGTTGAATTTCGCATTTGCAGATTCAAAATCGAAGTCGGTCACAGGAACCTCAACTTTAGCTGGACCAGGAGCCCGACCACCTCGACCACGACCTCTCGCCGCAAATCCATTAGCGCCTGGTTGTCTAGGAGCACGAACAGGATCGGTTGTTCTCATCTCGTTGACCTTTCTTGTCAAATTTTCGACTGCATTGCCATTGGTCTGTTGACTTCCAACTGGAGTGAGCTTAGCCATTGCAGCAGCAACAGCGGCACTGGCAGCTTGCGTAGCATCGTGTAAATTCTTGGGAGGGTCATTTTGTTTTGCAGCTGCGGGGGCAGTGGTACTTTGCAATGGGGCTTTAGTGACTGCAGGACTAGCTAATGGTATTGCCGGTTGAACACGACCGCTCTTAGGGCCACTTGGGGTAGCTCGCGTGGCGGGCGGAGCTGTAGGCTGAGATAGTTTAGCATCGACTTCAGTTGGAGAAGTCTTCGAGGGGGGCGGGGTTGCTTGTTTGGGAGCTTGCGCATCGGCTGGCTTTTCTGCCGAGGTCGCGGAAGGGGGGGTTTGTTGTTTATTCGCACCCTGACCAATTGGCGATGGCTTTTGTTGCTGGTTTTGTGGTTGGAAATGCTGTCCTGGTGGTGGAAAGCCATACCCTGGAGGAGGGGCAAATTGACCAGGGTGTTGTGGAAATCCATGTCCAGGTGGGGGATACCAACCTGGCGGGCCACCAAATGGCGACATTCCTGGAAAACCTGGACCAGGGGGACCACCTCGACCCCATCCTGCAGGTGGAGGAGGAAAAAATCCAGGAGGCGGATATTGTCCAAAAGGAGCCATTCCTGGAGGTGGCCCTCCTTGTTGGGGACCATTTTGTCCTTGCGGTAGAGGTCCTTGCGGTGGAGGTCCTTGCTGTGGAGGTCCTCTTGGGGTTTGGTTTTGGGGGGTCGGTGGTGCTTGCACAGAGGAGGGGACTGGACGAGTTCCGCTCTATAATGGTAGATTTTGTTAGTGAAAGTGCGGCAATGTTTGACTGCAAGTATATGGTTGAGGTATATAGATCAGAAGGAAGGCAACGGAAAATCTCCACACGGTTTTGCGCTCTCGGAGACAATATGATTTAACATCCGAAATATTTCATCATTTAAAGTAGTTGACAGGTAGCAGTACCAAGAATTACTGGTATGCAGGGTTGTAAAAAAGATCGCACTTACTCCGAGGATTGCAGGATCATTTGGAGGTTTAGTTTCCTTAGGTGCAGGCGCTTCCTCAATGCGTAGGTCCTTCACATCGCTTCCACGGAAGACAATGTACTCATAAATGCTATCAGAAGGTGGAATCTCTTGTTCCGGTTTTGCCATTCGTCCTTCTGTTCCGTGAGACTTGACGTTTTCCAAGGCGACTGTTGAGTTTTCTGAGTTGATCTCATGGAGGGTACCGACATATCTTAACTCGTGTTAATACCCGGTCAGATACATCCGAAGCCATCGTAAATACCTGATATCGCTCCTTGAAACCAAAGATATCCTCGATCTATGAACGCGCCATTGTCAGTATATATTGCAGGACGTTGAAGACAATCTTTCAGTTTCAGGCTTTGGAACTCACCCTATGAATTCTGACATGGCGCTTTAATTATAATTGTGATCACCTCACAGCTATCTGTAGAGTAAGGAAATGAAAAGATAAAAAGAGAAATGAAGTTATTGTGTATCGGGCAATTGATGTGTAAACTTTTTGTGGATATTGAGATGATGGAAGAGTTGTGATGTTGGGTATACTTTGTGGAGGAAGCTCAAGAGGAAGTTGTTTGTGTGTGTTATTATTCTGACAAAAAGCTAAGCTAAGCTAAGCTAAGGTGCGGCAAAGGAAGCGCTCGCTTGAACTAGTTTTTATTAGGTATTAAGGACTAACTTGAGGACCCACTTCTAAGACCCAATATTTTAACAAAATAATGAAATATGATTGGTCAATATATAAATTATACGGAACACCAATTTACAGCATTTATTAGGTAATCACTACGGTTAGCGGTTCAAACCAGTTATATATTCACCCCTCATCCCACCACCCGTCAGCCTTACGAATAACAACTAACCACCATCACCGCCATCACCACCAAACTTACGCCCCTAGACCCAAGTTCTACCAAAATCTCTATATCTATACTCTCTGTATCATCATTCATATACTATCAGTATAAAAGAATGGCGACTGAAGCTTCAGAACAGTCTGAAAACTATGATATCAACATTTACAAGGATCTCGAATCATATCCATGGGGTACGGATAATGAGTTCCAGGTAAGCTTTTTCGGGTTGCTTCCTTAAGTTGTCAGCCTCGGCAATGTTACCCCTCCTTCATTTGCCTGCAACCAATCCTGACATCCTCAAGTTTTCATAACACATATGTTCTAACATTCAATAGGGTGGCCTCTCTGCTATATTGGGCAACGCATCTTCTCCTGATCAAATTCGAGAATTGACGCTTCGTGCTCAATGTTTCTATCTCTCTCGTAAGAAGAACATTGATATCAATTTTGATGGATATAAAGCATATCTCGCCACCCAATCAATCACTCCTTCCCCTGCTGAAGCTCCTACCATCACTGCTGTACCCTCAAATTCTACTCCATCCTCCAGCACTTCACATCCCCATCATGAAGATGACCTACCACCTGCTAGCACTGCAGGCGATCAAAAGGCGGCACCTTACCCTCCATCTTTCGCTGAAATTGTTGCTTTGATCCAAGCTGGTGGTTCCATTCCTGGCATCCGTGATATCCCCGATACGGTTCTTACGGATCAAGGAACCAAGCCGGTCGCCCGGAAGCGCCGTAAGCCATGGGAGAAAGATGCCGATGAGGAGTCAATCCAGGGAGGTGGAACTTTTGGTGATCATCGAGATGTCATTATCCAGCAAGAATATCCAACTGGTGTTTAGGAGAGGTTCATTTGCCTTTCAATCACATCCCTTCTCGCCTATCTTTAACATTTCTGGAGTTTATGGCTGGGGATATATCCAAGGGTGATGATGTTAGATCTACGGAATGAGCTTCATTTACTAATCGGCATTGGCTTGGACAAAAAGCTACGTAAAATAATAAACGGTATCGTTAAATCGGAGACCGACTAGTTCATGTTTTTCGTGAATCTTGATCAAACCAGAGCCGTTGATCTTGTGATTGGATTTCTAAATCATCACCAAGACCGTGAACCCGCACTGGGAGAAATGATGTTCCAGTGGACAAGAATTGTTCGGGTTTGGCGTTTTTTTTTTCTCAGATTGAACCCTCTGCGTTTTAGTAAACAATTCAGGACTATTACTTGCTCACATTTCCTTTATTAATTTCCATATCTCAACCAGCATTAACTTTTGAATTTTACATACGTTGCTCAAAGCAAGCATCAGACAGCTGGCTATGTATGATGAAGTTATCTCCTATGTATGACAGTGACAGCCGTATTATCTTTCGAGACGGCTTATAGTTCTATAGATGGTATTTGGACAAAATGGGTTCTCGGGAAAGCGAGTCCAAATGGACTCGCTCCGATGACCTTAAAAGCCTCAAAATCTTGGCCTGCTCGACCAAAAATCTCACGAGATACTGAGTGACTTAAAAATATGCTCAAGATCGAGTTGAGGGAGAGAGTACGATGCTATATGTTTTTATAGTATTCAACTTGGGCCCTATCCTACCAAAAAGAAGGATCTCTCTCCCCGAAGTAAAAATATCCCTCCTAGTATCTCAAACAATCCCTGAGTGCAGAACAACAATCGATTCTCTCAGGATTTCTTCGCTTGCATATGCGCACTTTTACTTCCAATCTAACTAGAACAAGGGGACCAAAAACAATTCTCCCAGAAGTATCTTGGGGGCCCTTGGAATTTATGATTGTATATTGTGTGGCAGAGCCAAGATAGATATGTAGAAACCATTTACAGGCATTGTGAAATTTAGGTGGGTTTTTCGGGCGGAGATGAGGGTTGGGGGATGAGGTGAGGGGGTGAGGTGAGGGGGATGAAGTGAATAAAAGGTAAGATGAATTTGGAAAAAAAACAAGAGTGACGCTGAAGGATTGAGAATCTTATGTAATGAATTTTGTGGTGTGAGGAGGTTGAATAGCATCTCATTTATGAACATTCTAGATTTCGTATTGATTGTTAAGCAATTTGAATTATTAATGCGTTGGAGAATAGCAAGCTAGCATACCTAGGTAGGTAGATATTGATTGTCAATTTTTGTCACAAGTATGATCTGATGATATCATCAACTCATTTTTTGAACAAGTGAATTTTATTTGAGTTGATATCTAGCTAGCAATTGTTTACTACCTATTGAATAATGCTCCAATATCACCCAGTTTGACTAAAGTAGTCCTTCCTGTCAATGCAGATCTTTGTGATGTTACATTCCTTAAAGACACTTCTACCTGTCTCTGGGAATGGATTTGCAAACATTGTTGCAATTTGGGGAGTATAACATGTAATAAGCCGTTCAGGAAAGTTGTGCTTTCATAGTCTCATAGTCTACTAAGTTCATTATCACGTTAAAGAAAAATCACATGCAATCAATGTTGTTAGTTGTTGTAATCAATATGATGGGACCTTCCATTTTTAGCTCTTTGTAACTTCCTCTCCAAGGATAAAATGAAAGGGAATGAGAGGGGTAAATGCTTCTCTAATTATTGGTGGGCTAATTAAGAGATTGGATATGTATTATGTATTCTGTATCCTGTGATTAATTTATTCCAAATTGAATTTCACTTTATATTCACTGACTGACACTGAGTACCTAGGTACCTAGTAGATAGATCACAAGGTTGAACTTGGCATCTATCTAATCATACCATTAAAAATTGCCGAGTGTCCTTGTGATCATGATCTATCTATCTTGTCAAACTACCTCAAAAGGATTCCTCCCACAAGAAAGAAATCCTTGAAATTTTCAACTCAAAGCAACAAATCTGATAACAACCAAGAATAAACACAAGTCACATACCATACTTAGTAACCACATCAAGGTAGTCCTACATCCTCTCATCTACAAATTCTGATAATACTTTCAACTTGTCAACATGAAGTTCCTCTTGTTTATCTCTGTACTGGTCGCATTCATCCCAGCCATCCTTGCTCTGGCCGTTCCTCTTGAATCCAGTGAAGTTGGTGTATGGGGAAAACCTACTGATCTTCCTGTCGTCTACTGCTATAGTAAGTACCAGCCAATGATGGCCAAGCTTGCAATTTCTATTATAATTGAGCTCCGACTGATCAATATCATAGTGGATGGTGATTGCATGGCAGTCCGCAACTTGTGGCAGCACTGTCAAGTTGATCTATTCGAGGATCCCAGTGCTCCAATTGGCAACCCCGAAGCCCGCAATGAATTGATCGCCTCGTGTCTTTGTCAAGCCCCATGGTATGCCAATTCTACAGCTGGTTGTCTGTCATGTCTTAGTCTTGCCAGCCAAAACTTTTTGGTTGCAGATGTTCAAAGTGCCAATTCTGAGAAGGTCTGCAATAAGAGCATGACTCTTTCTCAATTTGAAAACTATTCGTTCCAGTTCGGTGGTTTCTTGCAGTTTCCACTGATTTTGCCATCTCTTTGGATCGTTGGTACCAACGTTACATATCCTGATCAGATTCTCGTCCAGTAGAAGAATCTGCGATGTTACTCGTAAGTTTATACAACATCTCAAGTGTTTGTGCTTCAATAAAGCAACATTAATCCAACTAACGAAAAACCTAGAGTCTCGAAAACTCCCAGGTGGAGATCGATACTGAGTTGCAGAAAAAAAGCGAGAGCATTGTTGGAGTGGAGATCTCTACTACGGCGGGCTCAGCTGGGCGGGTTACTGCTCTTCGCTGATTCATCACTCATGGGAGAAAGGGTTACTTTTCAAATTCAACCAAATGATTTGGGGGTTTTTTTCAAATTTAGTTGTTGAATTCGTAACAAAAGAGCTCTTCATTTATTGTACGTGTGGTTGCTGCATTTAAAACGGGTTTTTTTGAGCGTGACTGCCGTGACTCGTACCACAAAACCTCAACAAGAATTAAATTACATGAATTAAATACACACTTATCATTGTGGAGTCCTTCAAAAGGGGTCGAAAATTACTCAGCGCTGTTGTTTCTACTATCACCATATTAATCAAGTTTCAAAGTCCACGATTAAGTTTTCCGTACTATGTCAATTCATCTATTATAGTATACATCACCGCCCAAGTCCATGTCGCCAGGAACCTCGCCATCTTCCTCTCCACGACTATGAATCACTGTTCGATCAAGATGGATTCTGGACGACGGCGGCAAGATGGCCATCGGTCTTCTCCTTAAACATGCCAACCTTTTGGCCTAGATTCCGAATGACTTCGGGTTGATTCTGGTCCCCGGAAAGAAGCTCAAACTTTGTTCTCCGCGACCACTTGAACTGGTTCATAGGCTGAGCTTGCCAAGGTAATCAATCTTCCTCGTTGATTGAGGAGACAGTCGCCAATTTGTCCTGACGGAAGGCTACCGGTGGCTCATTGGCGAGTTGACGCCGACCCCTGGATCGTCGGTATACAACATCTCCTCGTAGTCGGCTTCGACCAAACGCCGCTCGAACTCCTGTTCAAAGGCATACACGCGCATGATTTCTCTACCCTGACTAGTCAGAATAATTGCTGTGGGCTCAATTTGCGAGCTTGGGAAAAGGATACGGGTGGAAATACCTTGCTGATGATGATTCTTTGGAAGCCGGTATTCCATGCTGTGGTGGAATTCCAACCAAAATCCTTTGGCGATGGGCGAACCCAAATTTCTCCAGAGTTAAAGCACAGCTTAAATTCATCTGAATGAGATCCCCGAGGGGCTAGTGTAATAGATCTGATAAGCAGCAGGATAATTGACCGTCGGCATTTTAGAGTCGCCGCGGCAGCAGGGCTAATTTTGTCGAGATATGGATCTCGAGTCCATCTGCCATAGCTCATCGTGTGCTCCAGTAAAGTGAGCGGCAGGAACGACGGAATAATTTTGTCGAGATATGGGCGCTACTTCCGTCGTTTGACTGCCAATGACTTGTCGTACTCTCTAGTCGCGGGGGCAGCAAGAACGGAGGACTAATTTTGTTGAGATATGGACGATCAGTCCATCCGACTTGCTGCTGCAACTGTAAGCTCAAGTATATCAAGAAGCGGAAGAATACAAACCGAATGAGGGTGCATGTCGCTGCGGAAGATCCTGCAAGGTTGAAGAGCAGCGCGAAGACCGCTGGCATCCAAAAGCGTATTGCCTTCGACCGAGATAAAGAGACTTCGATCCTTGTTGAGACTTGCGCTGCTGATGAGCCGTTAGTATTCATTGCTTGGAGACTTTTGACCGAAGGGGCTTTTTTTCTTCATACAAGAAGTCTGGCAACGAAGTATTGTCTTTTATGTTGTGCTCTATTGAACAAGTTAGCATGACTAGGACTAGGTGGAAGGGTGATCCGAGTTGGAGTTACCTTCATTCAGTCTTAGATCGGGATCGCTGAGAGATTCCGAATGTCTAGGAATGCGCCCTTAAACTTGGCGTCTAGGAAGGAGGTGTCGAAAGGATACTGTGTCGCTTTTAAAAAGAGTTCGTTCATCTAGACAGCGAGACAGTGGCCATATAAGTCGAAATGGAACTGTGCTTACCGATTGCGCGGTGTGGTTGGGTGAACTCGAACCACTCGGCGCTTGGTGGGCGGTAAGTTTGAAATCTCGCTAAGCGTTAGACTTCCTGATACCATGGGATTAATGGTAGCAGGTCGAATCTTTCGCAGCTGTGCTATCTTGCAATGAGGCACATCACTGACACAAGGACAAATCTCATCAGGTAACGAATTATCATTAGACGGACGGTCTCATGGATGAAGACTAAGACGCAGGCTTAGACGCAGATATACATCCTTGCCTGCTGTAAAATGAAAACATGTTGATTAGCTGGACACAGAAGTTTTATCGGCACAGATACCGATTCAAATTTTTATTTTCCTTTTCAGCTAATCTACCATTCAATGACCTTAATGGTCGGCTCTTGTATTCTTCGAGCTGAAGCCGTACTCAAATTCGCGGTGACGACTCTGACACGGGGGACGACCCAGTCAGCTATTTCCCTTGGGGTCTCCCAGCTATTCACGCGAACTATTGTTACACGTTGGTTAGTTGGTGTTCAACAACGAAATGATGATGTATAGTGTATGGATAACTTGAAAAAGAAACACTTACAAGTATGTCCAGAGTTAACGGCGCGTGCTTTGATGTTATTCAAGATACGATACGCATCATCTCCTACTTCTTCTGCTGTCCAATGTTCAATCTTGGTTTCAAATTTTCGTGGTAATGGCTTGCCTCGCGCCGACTTCCAGATATTAGACAAGATTTGCAGGTTCGTAGGAGGAGTATCATCGGGAACGTCTGTTGTCATTCTTATGGATTCTGGAGTCGTAAAGTAAACTTCGCCATTATAAATTGGTCTCTCTGCGATAGCTTCACCAGAATCCAATACCATAGTAATCGTTTCCAAGAACGGAAAAGTTGAAATGATGCACCCGACCAGATCCCACATGTCTTCTTCTTCGAAAAGGGTTTGATTGCGTGTTTTATATGGAATTGCCAGATGTCGTAGGGAATAGAAGACCGAACGAGCGATTGTTGACCGGCGCAGTTCGTCTAGCCAGAAATCTCCCTGGATCCAGACAGTGTCCTTAGGATCGTAAACAATTTTATGACGTCGGCAGGTAGCAAAAACAGGAAAGGCATTGCCCGACGAATGGTCATAAGCAGTAGAAAGATCACCACCACTGGATTGCAGCTGTGCGTTCTCAAGACTCAATGTAGTAAGTGATGTTGGTAGTCCTGCAACAGTAAACCGTGGGAGAAAGGTATCACGATACTCATGATTGATGCATATAATGGGTGGGAGGGAGCCACAGATCAGGCGGAAGCTTCGTAGACCGGAACAGAGAACGGTGTCGGATTGAAAGTTGATAGTTGTAATCCTTGGGTCTTCAAGGTAGTACTCCCAGATCACGAGCTATTTGAATAGAAACTGTCAGCGGTCTGTCATCTGTAATTGCGCATAACTTCGAGATAGAGTAGCTATTGAGGAGAAAATGAAAGAGAATCAAAATTATACATACTCTGAGCTCAATAGGCAACTCTTCGAATCTCACGAAAGTTCTTCCACGTACTTCGCCGGGCTGAATAATTTCGAAGTATTCTCCGTCAATTTCTCCTTTGGAATCCCGCCACACCCCTTCCAAAATACTCTCATTCAATACAGATGAATATTCAGTAGATTTTCTCTTTGAAAATATCTTGAATTTTCTAAAGAAGCAATGGCTCTGTTGAAGTGTTTGTGGCCCTGGTGGAGCTTTTTGAGTCGGAAGATCTGATCTGCATTCTGCAGTAGCTGTTGAAAGAAGCTTTCTCTTTCTGAAAGAACAGATAAAACGAATCATCATGAATACTAGAACAAGATTATGGTGATTTTGTGATGATTATGAGGATGTAGATTGTTAAAATTCAATTGTGTGATATTGAGGTTATAGATATAAAATTAGCCGAGGAGGTGGTGCCCGATATCGTTAGTGCAAACAACCTCTGCCTTCTCCAATCCAGAGATTAAATAATTCTGCCTTGATGCGGTGACAATATGAACTTGTCTGTTAATTCATTCATTGGATTGAGAACAGGCTAGAGTAAAACTCAAAGGAATACTTTATGCTAATCTAAGCCAACCCCTTTTCTTTTTTTCCCTTTCTCTATGTTCTACGTCCCCCCAAGCACGTCTGATATTAAGTTCTTATATATCAAATGCGAGTATGCAAGTCTGATAGAGTAAGAGACAATACGCAGCAAATAAGACCGCAGAGAAGGCACAGTATCAGTAGGGATGAGGTTGAGGAAAACATCTTGTCTTAAGTTAGTTCTACCCCTTTTACTTTGTGCTACGTGACAGTAAACTCCCCCTAATATCATGTCCTAACTTAAAATACAGTGTTTCGAATTAGAAGAGGTATGAAGGGGAAGGGGAGATGCATAGAGGCGAACAGGCTGCGGGAAAGGTGGAATCGATGTAAGGATTAGAAGGTAAATGAGAGTATCTTGCACTAAGCTAGGCATACTGCTTCGACTTCCTATCCAGCATAGCAAGTAAGACAATGATTCTGCAATCAACATAAACAAGTTCGAAGTCTTGCAGGGGTGGAGAATTTAAGAGAAATTGGCTGCAGGAAGACATAATATAAGTGGATGAGGGACTAGAAAGTATGTCGTTTGAGTTCAAATTCAATTCTCTAGGTGTTAGTATACGTATATCAGCGCTTCATGTCCGTAATTCTCTGCCAGAGTTAATAATTCCCAAGATTTCAAGGGGCAATGATACTTTTGGGGAGGTCGGGGAGAGTACAAGCGAGTAGTGGGGCATAACCGCTAGTAACACAAGCTGACCTAAGTATGCCTCTCTTTCTTTGCTATAGACGATTTCAAGTACGAAAAGTTTCCCACTATCAAAACCACCAAGTTCAAAGACTAAAACAGGCGAAAACAAGAAGAGACTAGTAGAATAAGAACGATGTGGGTGCGCGGGAGTTTAGCGAAGGCAAAGACGCAGCAGCTGGAAGGACAGGTGAACACAACATGAGAATGTATGCCTCGCATGAACTAAAAGGCTAAAACATGGAATAAGAGCTACGTTAATTGATTGTTGTGACAGAATGGAGCAATTGATAAGATATCTTGAGCTGTGTTTGAAATACCATGGAAGAACTCAACCTTTCCAAGTTCGTGACGTCAACATACTTAATTCTCCAATGCAGCAAAGTCAACTAAATTGCTCGTGGGTTTCTATGGGACTAGTTAGTCTAAGCCGTAAGTACTTGGCGGCCACAGTTGGGAAGCTTGCTGTTCAACATTATAAATTGGGAATTACTATGCGAGGAAGCCGGTACTTTTTATGCTACCTGTTAATGTAGACTTTTCACTTAGAATCTGGAAGGAGATACCATTTCTCAACAGGGGTCTTTCTAGCCAGTCAAGACTTCTAGGTTTCTCTCCACTTTGATGGAACCTGTTGCTTCCTCCCTCAACTGTATATTTAAGAGGACTTTGCCTAGGCAGGGATTGGTCCAGAGCTTGTCAGAAGTTACAGCGGGCGGTTTCAAATTCATCAATTCGGGGAATTTATACTACCTGCATAGTACTGCAGTCGAGTAACTGTATATTTAAGCTCATGATCTAACTTTGTTCTTAGATATATATTGAGTATTAGCATACGATATTGTTCTTAGTTCTAATACAAAGGCTACAAGTGAAATCCTCTTGTGTGCCAGGTCAAACTGGGGCATTGGCCGAAATCCACCTGAACGAATATCAGTCATCTGTCAATGTAGTGTTTTCACCATGTGATGGCCACAGCAGGATGTATATAGCTTGAAATATTGCATATCGCCACTTATTCGCCGCTTATTATTAATTAATCACGATATTATGAATGCTATACCAGTCTCCGACTCATTGTTCCAGGCCTTATACTTGTCATGCCCATGTAACTTCAATCCTTTCCCTCAATTTGCTTGCGAGTAGCAGCTGCTAGAAGCCTGATAGAAGGTACCGTCCATGTACGAAAGTTCTCAATCATCTTGCGTCGATTTTCCTCGCCATTATCTGCATGTTCTATAGTCAGTGATGTGCGTAAGATAGCAGAAAGTGGGAAGGAACGCACCATTCAAGACCTCTAAACGAGATTTCCATTCCTGGAGACCTTTGTGTAACTTGAATGCCGATATATTCTCGGTTGGGATTGAGATTGGCATAGTCAATTCTGCTTCCTGTTTTTTTGAAAGCGAGGATTTTAATGAGTCTGTCAGAGAAGAGACGAATGTGTGCCAATTCTCTGGTTTCCATTCTCCATATAGCAAGCCAAATATGAGTTCTGTCAACAAAGAAGAAATGGTAGGATAGTATTTCGTGACTACACGATGCTTGGGAAGGGATTTGAATTTGCGGCTTACAAAAACGATCTCTTCTCGCACGCCAGGAGTGGTGAAGTCCAAATCATCCACAATGACCACCAGTTCCTTTAACCCTTTGAACCAGTGAGATAGGATGCAAGATAAGCGATATAAGTTATCTAGCTCCATAATGACTTCACTAGATGATGTAGTAATCGCCAAATTGCGAACAGCTCGATTCCGAGAAGGAAGGGTGAAAGAGCAGCTATACTCATTGGATGCAGACCAGAAGTCGATTTCGCGAATCCAGATCATATCACTGACAGGGTTGTACTTGATAGTTGGAAAAGCTGGGCATCCAATGTGAAGGGTGTTAAATTGGTAAAAGTTATGTAGGTATCGAAGTGCTTGAAAGCGAGCAAGGCGATCGACGTATAGATGTGGATGTTGCGGACCGCTATTAACAAGTCGAGTATGACCGTGGCACATGGGATTATGTTTGAGTTGTTTGCAAGATACAGAAACTATTCGGGGAGCTCCGAATGCATATGCAAGGATTTTGAGCTAGATTTCTGATCAGTTCTTGAATTCCATGATACCGTGACACTGCATAGCCTAGGATGAAATGGGTTGTACTTACTTTCACTTCTGTTGGAAAAAGCTTGAAAAATCCAAACTTGTGCTCAAGAAGAAGCTCTCTAGCTTTTGATCCTGTGATAGCAGAGTTAGAGCTCATATCTTTACTGTTGTCCAACTTGTCCAGATCCTGTTCCTTGAGTCGAAAAAGACCGACCAGAAATTTGCGGACAATTCCATAGCCAAAATGAACGAGAGAGCGCAAAAGATCTGTTCCTTGCATCACTTGGACTGGACTTGTCTTTTCATTATCTACCGCGATTGATGCGACAGTAGGGAGTGAAGTTTTGACAAAGGTTTCCGGTGGTGCGAAATTCGTTGGTAGAGTAAGGCTGCGAGGTCTTGTGATGACTCGAATAGAGGTAGAAGTAGGTAGCATTATATCATCAAGGGGAGGTTCAAGGTTGAAAGGCGACTGGAAGGAGGAAGACATGTTGTATAGGAGGCAGCTGTGGCCAGAAGTTGAAAGTTGATGTATAGGGGAATAGGAGGTGATGTGAGTCTGCGTTCTTCAGAATTCAAGATGATTTACAATATGGAATTGTCCGAGGGTTTTGATACGTTATATGTGACTCGGTGGTTGGACCGAAGTAAAGTCACGAGTGAAGAGATGAGGTGAAGATGGTGAGTTGAATATAATAAGTGAATTAAAGTTAGTGAATTGTTAATTATATTTTATGAATACATTGATGTTCTTAAGTCACACGGTTATGGCTCACTGGGTTCAGATTTATTGCTATGTACGGATCTTCATGATTACCATCACTATGCTGTCATTCAGGATTATGACTTGCCGGTCAACACTTTTGATGACTAGTGAAGATCATGTACGCTCAGTCCCGCGAGGCTATCGAATTTTTTGAAGAAGACAAAGAATTTCACTTGCAAGTAACATACTCATCGCTGCAGCACCATATAAACACACTAACTCCTATCTCTAGATGACTATTATACATACCATGAAGCAGACGGCAAGTTTCGACCGTCCCTTGATCTTTCCAGGTGAAACGTTCCGGAAATAGAATATAGGGAGACAAGCACAACCAAGAAAGAAAGGATTAAGACCAAGGCCACAGCTTTGCTTGAGACTCTACCTGCGAAGTTATCTGAATATTATAGGGACTAGGATGAAGGAGACGATGGGGAAGACGATGAGGGTGATGATAAGAAAACTAACGAGGGCAAGGTCGAATATCTTTGATATCGGCGAAAGACATTGTCAATGGAATTCAGGTTCAATTCTTTTTCCCAATCTAGGGGGAAAAGTGTCTCGGCAGAGCATGACTATTTTCTCTATTGCTTTAGGTAGCGGTCATACCTTGCGATTATCAGTCAAATTTGAAGTTATTAAAAATCAAATCGCACGTCATGAACTACCCAAGCTATAATCTTTCCCCCACCTGAACTCTGCAATCCAAGTTGGGTAAAAGAAGAAACGCGTGTGAAATTTCACGTCATGTCTATTAAATCCATAGGAATCTGCTATCATTTCGTGAGAGGTGAGTTCGCTGTCGAGGCGGTTGCCTTTGATAATATGGGAAGAGATGTGGGTCGCGCATCAGATTTGGGGGAGGGGGAAATTGTGGAGAGAGGGGGATGGAGCATTACTTCAAGGTTGTCAGGAGGACGTGGAAGTAATTATTAATCTTGATTTTATACATAATCTAATATAATATACATGCATTTTGGAGCTGCCTTATATCAGGCCAAAACTGATTTCTTCATGCCTATCAGACTCTTTATCAGAGCATGCCAACATCGATCGATATACAGCAAACAAAAACAAGCCGCATATGCAAAGTTTGATAAAAAGTACCCTTTTCATCATTTGAGTTTCAATGGAATATACCAACAATATTCAACTTTCATTCCCAAGAAAATCGATGATTGTTCAAAGATTGTTCTTCATCGACTCGTCGACATGATTATCGACGTAGATCTCGTTGATCCTCCCGACTTCGGTAATATTGTTCCCTCTCATATTCACGAATCTCTTGTCTTTCTTGTCTCTCTCGCTCGCGCTCTCTCTCGTAGTGATCAAAACGCTCTTGAGGTTGCTGTTGCTGATACTGCATGTGATGAGAAGGTGCGTGGGCATAACTTTGCTGCGCTGGAGCCGACGCAGATGTGGCAGCATTATAGTTTCGCCCATCGAAGCTATTTTGTCGTGAGGTGTGCATGTGATGGCCCACTTGATGGGCTGGGATCCATGAGCCGCGCGTCGGCGGAGTTCGGCGTCCAGTCTGTCCGAAAGCGATTGGTCGATGTCCGGTTGAAACTTGAGGTGCTGAATGAAAGTCTACCGCTGTACTTTGCTGCTGTGGCACAGCAAACTGTGATTGACGATTATACATTTCACGATCAGAAGCTTGAGCTAAGTCATGAGGTGATGACATCGACTGGCGCGCCATCTGTTGGCCGGCGGGAGGAGGGGTAGCAGAATAGGGCGACTCATTTAGTTTTGTAACTGGACTTCGTGTATATCCACCAGGAGCATTCATTTCGTTTAGAGGATCTCGACGAATGGATGAAGGCTGCGAACCGATTGTTTGACGAGAGGGTTGCGAATACATCGAGTGATGCTGAACAGCTGGCGGGGGTACATGGCTTCGGCCTTCGTAAGGCGTTGGTGTGTAACTTCGACCCACCGAGGATGAATGTTGATGCATAGATTGGGAAGATGCTTGGGGATATCCATGCTGTTGATTTGCCTGAGAAGATATTTGGAGTGGACCTTGCTGTAATTGCTGGCTTTGTTGAATCTGTTGAGGCATCTGTTGAGACATCTGTTGGGATATTTGTTGCGACTGTTGTAAAGTCTGTGAAGGATGTGATGAATAACGCGATGTCTGTAACGAATGTTGAGGTGGTGGGGTTCTAGAACTTTGCCCCGGAGCTGTTGTGGAATTACCACCTCTCTTAGGCTGTGCTTGTGCTGGGGGTGGTGGAGCTCTACTGGGCTCACTGGGATCATCATTTAGCAACGACATGATATTGGAAGTCTTTCTTGGTGTTTCTTGCTGGCGAATGGCACTAACAGCCGCCGGGGGAGGCGGGGGTGTCGAAAACTGCTCTCGAATTGGCGGAGTATTGATGGGGGGCCGGCCGAAGGTTGGAGGTGTAGATTGAATCATGTTCTGAGGAACACCCATACCATCACTAATCAAAGTCCTAACGGCTTGGTTTCGGGGAGGATATTGCTGATGCGAAATCTGAGGTGGAGCCTGCCTTCGAAGATCCGCTGTGGGAGCTACCGGATATGGAGCCTCAGTTCTTGAAGGTGCCATTGATCCTGTACGGCTAGAAGGTGCGGAGTATCGTTCATACTGCTGTGGATTTCGAACTTCAATCTCCTCTTGCTTCAACTGAAAATTTCGTTCACGTTTTTCTTTTCGATCTTGATGTTCTCGTTGTTCACGATCACGCTCCTGTTTCCTCTTTAAGTTTCGTTCTAGTTCTCGCTCATTTACTCGCTCTCGCTCCAACTCTCTCTCTCTTCTTTGTTGCTGTTCATTGGCACGAATCTCCATTTCTCTAATTTCTCTCTCTCTTTGCAGCTGTTCACGTTGTTGTTGGGCTTGCTGCTGTTGTAAGGCTTGCTGCTGCTGTAAGGCCTGCTGCTGTTGTAAGGCCTGCTGTTGCATAGCCTGTTCTTGTAGAACTTGCTGTTGTATAGCTTGTTGTTGCTGTTCCATCATTCGTTTTTGCTCCTGCTGGAGAGCCTTTTGCCTCTCCCATTCAGCTTCCTCGGCGACCCGAGCCGATCGTTGAGAGGCAAGGGAAGCTGCCGGATCTGATATTGGCGAAGGGTTTTGCGATTGCTGAGAAACAGTGTTCTGCAAGGAGGGTCGTTGGTTGTCAGTGGTGAAGAAGCCCATAGCAGGGCCCCTCGATTGTCTTACTTGTTGGCTTGGCATTCGTTGTGGTTGTGATTGTAGTTGAGAGATTGTTGTTGTTAGTGGTGATGCTGATGTCGGTTGTTGCTGTTGCGATTGATGCTTCTGCCTCTGCTGCTGTTGTTGCGGGATTTGAGATAAGCTCTGTTGGTTAGCTTGATGATGCGAACGTTTGGAAGGCAAGGAACTAGGAGTTATCGTTTGATTCATTGATTGAGGGACAGGTCCAGCTTGAGCTAAGGCTGGGAACCTAGTACTCAATGTAGGCTGAGGAGGGGAGGTTTGAGGGAGAATCATAGGTTGGTTAGCAGACAATTCATCGAGATCCATGGCAGATGCCGATCTGGACAGAGGTGCAGGTGTGGGATCGTATCGTCGCTTTGTTGGGGCAGAAGGAGTCGGGGGCGGTCCAGTCGATTCACCTCTTTCGCGTCTCAAATCAGCCTCTCGAGTGACGGTTTCCCATTCTTTCTTACTGCCAGAATCGACCGAGCGCTGATAGTAATTCTTGACCTGTTCAGCAATGTTAGCCTGACGCTTCGGGCCATCACGGCCATTCAAGGTTGTTAGCCACTCGGAAAAATTTGCTTTATATACCATGGTATGCGTTTTTGTTCCCATATGCTTTGCAATTGCAAACCAATCAGTACCAAAATGTCGTAGTAGCCCGGGGAAGTCATTTACTTCCGGGACGCTCCAATAGCTAGAGGTTTGTTGTTGAACAGCGGAACGTCGATCAGGCTGAGACTCCACGCCTGTTGGAGGGGCAGAGCCAGTACGTTCGGGTGCAAGTGGCACCTCTAGATTAGCTGGTGCAAGTCTCTCGGGTGCCATAAACCGAGGCGGAAATGTTGGCACTTCATGAGGACCAGGACTATCATATTGTCTGGCAAAACGATTAGGAGGAACAGGAGGCCGGATGGGTGCAGGCTCGGGTGCAATAATTGATTCAGGGGGGTTTGGTGATTCACCATTACGGCTAGAAGGAGATGGGGCAGCTGCTAACAGTTGACTGGCCTTAGGTTGCTTCGGAACTTTTTCTCGAGGAACTTTGGGTTTTCTCTTTGTCGGAGCCGCATCACCATTTGCTTCTCCTTTCGGAGTAGCAACTTTCTTTGCCGGGGTGGGTGCTGGACTAGCCCCTTCATTCTCGGGCGGTGGTGGTGCTTCAAAATTCCAAGTTGGGGCGGCAGCTCTCCGGGGTCGACGTCGTTCATTTCCATTCTCTGCATCTGGTGTAGCCTCGGTTTCATTGCCGCCTCCATTCTCGACGTTAGTAATAAGAGCGCTTGCTCTTTTCGGTCCTTTCCTCTTTCCAGATTTAGATTTGGTCCTCATCAGCTTGGCGGATGCCTTCCACTCATCTGTGGTTTTAACGGTATAATAGTGCTGAATGCAGGCTTGATAGTTGCGATCTGGAAGGGACTGTGCAATGACGGAAAACTGCTTAGGGGTAATGTGATAGTTCTTTTGGAAAATCTGAGCCTCTTCTTCTGTAAAATTGTCAATGGACTCGCCAAACTCAAGCATACGAAATGACCTCTCAAAGGAAACTTTGTGCCTAGTATCCACAAACATATTTTCTTCGTATTCTTCGTACCAAAGCATGTCCGGTATAGTGGCTTCCGTGGAACTTGCCGTCTGTTCCCTGACATCCTGTTCTTGCTGCTCCTTCGATTCTTTAGCTTCGCGTTCAGATTCACGAAGCACACGTTCGAAGTCGTGCTCTGTGGCAAATCTACTTCCAGTGCGCCGCTGCCCCTCTGCTCTGACTTCTGAACCAATTGTCGACTTGCTCTTTTCAGTCGGATCCCCGGTCTCCTTCTCCTGGGCTTTAGTGAAAAGATCCCTCATCTTGACAGCCAGTGGATCATCGCCGCGAGTGAATTTGCGGTATTTGGTATAATTTTGTGAAAATAGCTTTCCCTCTTCTTGTTGCTCCCTCCATCTTCGTGCCATCTTTTCTTCCATAAATTTCGTAAGAACAGATTCCGCATCTGGGTCAGGTTCCAGGAGCTTCTCAAACTCGGAGTCCTCGTCCCATTTCTTATAATGAAACATGGGCAAAGATTCTGGGGGAGGTGTCTTCGTGCACCTAGGATCCTTAACAGATTCAAGACGGTCCTCCTCGAGGGCAGCCTCTTGTTGAACAAGTTTCTGACGTAGAAGTTGAAATCCGGCTTGTTCAGCCTCATATTCGTCGTCATCTTCGTCGCCATCACTTTCTTCGGGCACCTCCATCGTGAGTTCTGGTGGTTGAGGCACCGGTGACGGTATTTGACGTCGCACATTATCAAAAGGTCTGTCTGGTTCTTCTAAATTGCGGTAGAGCTTCTTTTCGGAATGGTCAAAGTTATCGCTGCCAATTTCCAAGTTGGTTGATTCATCCCTTTCAAAGGCCCCTGTAACTACACCTTCCATCGGATGGTCACCACTTGTAACTTCGGTGATTGATCTCTGTATGGGGGCCATAGTTTTTGGGCTAATCGATGAGTCGCCTTCTGGTGTATGAGCATCTGGCGGAATCTCAGTGTCGATAGGGTGTATAGATGGTGGAAGGTTACGGATTGGTCCTGTTTTTGGTTCCAGTGTCCGTTGTGACCTCTGTTGTGGGCCTTTCCCAGCACCGAACGTAACATCGAACGGAGATGCTTCGTCTGGCACGTTAAGGTGTGTCTCCGTGTAGGAACCTATAGTCTCTCCCTGTCCTCCAAGAGGTTCCGGAACATGGTTTGAATGATCTTCCAGTGACTGGACGGGTCGCTCTAGACTCGAAAGTTCCGCGCCAGGGGGCTGAACAGGATCTTGAGTGACGTCTTGAGAATTGTCAGTTTCGAGATCAGTGCTCGGCAGTAGTGACTTTTCACGCGCAGAAGATTGGGTGTCTGCAGGCTCAATGGAGGCGGACTGAACGTTAGAGGTTTCGGAATCCTTGGATGCATCGTTTTCTGGAACATCTCCCTGGGAAGCATCAACTTTGGAAATAATTTCATCAATGGACTGGTCTTTGGTATGTGTCGCATCTACTGGTGTAGAAGGGATGTCCTCAGTGGTGATATCCTTTATAGTGGTATCAGTGATGAAAGTGTAATTGATGGGCTGTGAAGTAGACGAAAGTAGTGAGGTTTCTCCTGAGGGCATAGCTAACTTCTCAGTGTCAGCCGTTTGAAGCTGAGGAATGGGCTGCTGAGGTCGCTCAGGTTCACCGCCACTGGTGGTCGTCGCTGGGGTAGATGTCGGAGGTGGTAACATTACATGAGCAGGATGTTCACCAATAGAGATTGTATGGTCAGCGGGATACATATCTTGCGCCGATTCCAACACTGCGTCGGGCCGTTGCTGAAGTTCAGACTGAGGTTCAGGCTCGGACTCAGACTTTATTGCGCCCTCCATCGTTATGCCAGGCATGCCAGTTCCTGTTTTGCCACGGATGCACTCTAGTACCGCATCGGAACCGTCTCGTGCATCTTCTGGGACTAGAGGGAGGTCTTGAAATGGTTTAATAAAGAAAACCTGGTCAAAAGCAGTTGGTTCGGGCCTGTTGTGAGCAATTTCCATATCACGGCGAACCTCAGCCAGTTCACTATCAAAATTGATCTCATCTTCTGGATCGTCGTCATTAAAGGGATCTACATCTGAATCGGAATAGTCATCACGAATCGGAATTTTGGGCGGGCGTCTACCAAAACGGGGTTTAATACGGCGACGTCTTTCGCTGGCTCGTGGTGCTTCATGCAACTTATGTTCGGGTGCTGCAACAAGTTGTGGCTCCGATCTCAAGTCTGATTGCGGAATTTCAATCTGCTGTGGAATAGTAGACTTTACAGGAACATAGTGATTGCTTGGAGCCCCTCTGCCGGCATGAAAACGGGGCGCAGTCGGGACCGATACTCCTGGAACAGGACTTTGACTGACCGAGGCTGATGCTCCGGTTGATCCGAATGCGGGCACCTGGGGAGGGGGGGCTATATAAAGTCAGGATTGTATTAGGAGACACACATGTATCGAGAAATTTACATGTATAGGAATCAGAGCCACGTGAAAAGGGAGGAAAGGGTCAAAATTATGAAACTTACTAGCTGAAGGTTGAGTTCTGCGAGAAAAGCTTGGTTCAGGAGACCTACTACGGACTTGGGGTCGATGATAGTGTTCATCATAGTAGGGTCGACCGCGTCCACGTCCTACTCCATTTCCTCTAGCCCTACCGTACCCGTGAATAAATGGCTGAGATGACTCAGAGGAAGGAGAGGTAGCAGACATTGGACCGTCTCGCGAACCTCTTCGAGCACGGTCTAGGTCTAGACTTGAAGGCGCATCACGAGTATCTCTACTATTGTAGTTGGGAGATCTTCCTCTACCAACGGGTGAAGAAGGTCTCCTTGCTTTGAAGCTGTCCCGACCTCCCCATTCTCGATCGCGGCTTCGATCGTCGCGGAATGGTACCAATGGTCCTCTATTGTCTCTTCTCATATCTCTATAATCTCTCTCTCGCTCGATTTCTCGGCCACGGTCTCGATCTCGATCTCGGTCCCTATCTCTGCTCTCATCCCGCCAGCCACCTCTTCCGCGACCACGACCTCTGCCACCTCTAAAATCTCCTCGATATCCGAAATCGCCTCGATACCCATCGCTAAAACTATTGCCCCGAGGGCCACTCGGGGGATCAATATAACTTTTCGAGCCAGCTCTTGGTCCACGGGGCGGATCGCGTAAGGATGAATCTCGGTTTGTATCTCGCGGAGGTATATGTCTGTCCGAGAATAGTTCTCGATTTTGGTTGTGGTTAAAGGAAGCAGTATTCGCTCTTGAATTCGATGGTGATCGGCGTCTTTCTCCTCCACGCGCAGCACCTCTGTATGTATCCGAGTCGCGAGAATCAAGGTATCGTCTTGGAGAGCGTTCAACGGGAGAGCGATCGCGAGGAGTACGTCGGCCATCATTGGAATCGTATTGTGTATGTGGTCGAGCCCTGAAAAGTTAAAGTGTGATCTGATGGAATTGTTATAGAGAGGCTTGGAAACACTAACATTGTATGACTGCTGGTGGAAAAGGGAAGCCTCTACTTATATCTGTTCTCTCCTCCTAGTCGATAACCTGGGTTAATATTCAGTATAGCATTAATACTTTGCCGGTCAACGCTATTATAGATCAAATGGATATTAAAATAGCATGAATCAAAGAAAGGAAAAAGGATAAACTTTGAGTGTCAATGTTGAGTATTAACACTGAATATTGAGGATGGCAGTTGATGTTGAAGATCATTTAAGATTGTGTCTTTAGAATAGAATAGAATAGAATACTTGAAGTTGCTGTTATTGTTGTTGTTGGTGGTGATGAAGTTCTTCAAGTTCTCGAAATGAATGGCCTTGTCTGCCCGATATCAAATGAGGCTCATTTTTACTTGATGTACGACACGGGACACGGACCATTTTATTGAAAACCTTATTTACTAGATACCTAGGTAGGCAAGGTTATAATCCTTCGTTATTATTGGTAAATATGACCCTTTAAGGTAATTTTTCGAGTTTTGTCTTTATTTTTAGAGATTACTAACAAGTACTGAGCCACAATATCGAATATTACCTAATCATTCGTGCTGTGGCTTGATTTTTGATTGAGGGGTCTTATTCATGAGATTATAAAAGCTTAATAATTTAGCGTGACTGTAGTATAACATATAACATCGCTTATTATCCAATCTGGCTCCTCATATCAACATCAAACATCAAAAAAGATATACAAATATTTACAAAGTAGAAAGGTATATTATTCTGTTTGAATGAAATAAGAAGGAACTCTTTCTTCTCAAATCAATTTAGTAACATTCAGTTTGAATCATCACACGACACTTCTGAAAGCATCTGCAACCGCGAAAACATACCTAGTAATCAAATTTTCCGTTTGGTTACAAGCCTAAATATACACGTGAGTAAATTGGACATCTCACTGTACGATACAATCACAAAACTTATATGAGAAATAGATCCTTCACTTTAATTTATCCTCGAGTGGAGGGACTGGAGATCACTTCATTAGTGCTGCTCTGCAACCAATAGTTCAGTTTGCGTGGCTCAATCACGTGTAGAGTAGTTTCCACCTTCGAACCAGCAATACACAACTTCCAGAGTAAAAGATGGCCTCAACATCAAATCTCGATGGAGCTCTTCCATCCTCCGTTACGGATGCAGTCCTCGTCCCCTCAAACGAAATGCCGGTCGATGCACAAAAGGTCGAGGAACTCGACTTCAACAAGTTAGCCGGTCGTCCCATAACCGTTGATGATCTTTTGAGTGGTATGAACAATATGGGATTCCAAGCCAGTTCCATTGGCGAGGCTGTTCGAATAATCAATGACATGGTATGCAACTCTTCATCTCAAACCCAAAATCAACACCAACAACCAAACTAACAACCCCCAGCGCGCATGGCGTGATCCAGAAACTTCGGATTGTACTACTATCTTCCTTGGATATACTTCCAACTTAATTTCAAGCGGACTTCGTGGTACTCTTCGCTACCTCGTTCAACACCGCCACGTTTCAGCCATCGTCACTACTGCCGGTGGTGTCGAAGAAGACATCATCAAATGTCTTGGTCCCACCTATCTGGGTTCTTTTTCTACTCCCGGTGCCGGCCTACGCGCCAAAGGTCAAAACCGCATTGGAAACCTGATCGTCCCCAACAACAACTACTGCAAATTCGAAGATTGGGTGATGCCCATTCTCGACACCATGCTTTCCGAGCAAGAAGAATCAAAGAAACATCCCGATACCGACAACCAAATTCATTGGACTCCTAGCAAAGTCATCCGAAGATTGGGCAAAGAGATCAACAATGAAGAATCTCTACTTTATTGGGCCTACAAAAATGATATCCCGATTTTCTGTCCAGCACTTACAGATGGATCCCTAGGCGATATGCTTTATTTTCACACTTTCAAGTCTTCCCCAGCCCAACTTCGCGTGGATATTGTAGAAGATATCCGGAAAATAAATACCTTAGCCGTGCGTGCCAAACGAGCTGGAATGATTATCCTTGGTGGAGGTATTGTCAAACATCACATTGCAAATGCATGTTTGATGAGGAATGGAGCTGATAGTGCAGTATATATTAATACTGCACAAGAATTTGATGGAAGTGATGCTGGAGCCAGACCAGATGAGGCGGTTAGTTGGGGGAAAATTAAACCTGGAGCTGATAGTGTTAAAGTCTATGTTGAGGCAACTGCTTGTTTCCCGCTGATAGTGGCAGGTACCTTTGCAAAGGACCATGAGAGTGGATCTCAAACATCTGAGAAAGTTTCAGAGAATTAAATATAGAATGAAATATGATTTGTATAACTCACTCGTTGTTTCTGCGAAAAAAAACACGTCTGCACCCTCACTGAACATAGCTTGCTTCCCCTTCAACTCAGCCAATATCCATAACATACCAACTTAATACCTCCTTACCATTAACTATACCCCAATCTAAGCTCCCTTTTTCCACCACGCAATCTACTAACACCTCTTTCCTTTAAAATTTCATCACCTCTATATATATATATATATATATAAATCCAATCCTCCTCAACCCTCGTTACGAACCTTGCTTTAGCCATTCCCTCCCAATAATAAAACCGCACGACAAAACTAGATATGTAGGAGCATCTGCATTCTCATTAAACTACACAATAATAAATGATATCGAAAGCTAAAAACTCATAGATCTATATACTCACGAATACCCTTATACAACAACTTCTCCAATATAAATTGTGCCTTCCCATCATTTTCGGCTCCGAATCCAGATGCAGTGAAGGAGGAGATAGTCTAGTCTGTCTTACTGACAATCATTTGCACCAAGACTGCATGACATCAACTCAATCATTCTTTCTCGTCACCCTGGCGACTCTTCACCAGATACAAAGGTGGAAAGAACTTTTCATGATCAAATCAATCCGTATGCACTTTGATACTGTAATACTCATCGAAGCTCAGCAAAGTCGAGCGGGTATGATCGGATATTTCCGATGCTCTAGTGAAGATGGACATTTAGATAGATATAGATTGAGGAGGTTCACTGATGGGATCTTGATGGTATTTTGGTAAGGCGATAAGGAAAGGAAACAGAGCTTTAAACAAACAATAAGAATACATTCAAATCTGGCGGATATTTGTACATCATCTGTGGTAGCCAAGCACTTCTTGTATCATAGATCAATCTCACAACAACCGTCAACTCACACTTCTCACTCATACCTCCAATATATACCTGCAATCGCTGCCATATTCTTTTTGCAACCATATTTAACTCGTCATCGGCTTGAATCAACATCGGTAGGTGATGGCAGAGCAATGATTGCTTCTCTTCCTCATTTGCTTCGATCCAGTTTCTCGAAAAACCTCATTATTTAGAGTTGAGTAAGAAAACCATTTACAAGTGACACCGATTTAAATTGCTGAAACAAGACTCATGAGTCTTTGTAATCTAACTTCACTTCGTTCTATCCCACGTATTTTCGCCTTTCAATATTCAAGATTCAAGATTCACTCATTTCTTCTCTTTAAAGAAAGGCAAGTGAGCGATTTCAAATCAATGGCAAGATAATATTAGGTTTATGTTAGGTCAATATCATGGTTATGGTAGACCTATAGCATGATTATAGCAGGGTAATGTTCTAGTAAATCGATGGCAAAGCTCCTGCAAGGTGTCAATGGGATTATGGAAGGTCGACAACATAGTATAGTTGTATCAGTATATCGGGACAAGGCAATGGTACGTACGGTAGGTCGACGGCGTAGTTGTTATAGCGTAATAATATGATGATGACCAGACGATGACAGGATCACAGCGAGATTCCGACACGTTCAATTATCCACTCATCATAGAATTGTCAACGATTCAAGACTTTTTATATCACTTGCCCTTCACCAATCTTTCACACCACACATTCCTCCGGTGAAGCCTCTGAAACTCCTGAATCATAGCTCCTCGCTCGCCCCCCTCCTTTTAATTTTTAATACTCAGCTGTACTCAAGAACCGAATTTGAACTTTGAAGAGCTGTCCCGAACTAAATTATCAACCGCTTTGATGTCTTATTGCCCTTACCCTTCTACATATCATCCTACGTCTACTGATTTCCCCTTTATTCATTTCTTTCATATATTATGTCGTTCGAGTATAACTTCGTTTAAGTGTAACTTCGTTCGAGATAGCTTCGTTTAAGTATAACTTCCCTTTAAACAATTCTACAACCTACTCCCATCCATCCATCCATTTCCCTCCCAACATCACTCGAGTAAAACTTCCCACGTACATAACTTCTCCCATGAACAATCACCCCTAGCAACAAGACAACGACAGCGAAATTAACCCTAACCCTTGGCAATACCCAACGAAACCCCATCAACAATCCCCTCCCCCCCTTTCTCCCACCCCACCCATCGCCTATTCCACCCCACCCCTGTGCAACATCACATCAATTAAGAATCCCTTTCAACATCTATATATATGCAGTAACACTTATCCATTAATCAATTTCCAAATTCCAGCCCTTGAAAATCTCCAGGCTGGAATCTTATTACCCCCGGCCCGCTCCCGCTCCCTTCGTAAGCTTGCATGGCGTCGATAAGTAGATACTGTAATAATGAATACAATTTTGATAACCTACCTACTCACCTACTGAAACCTTCCTCCGTATTTCTATAATCTTTAATTTAGAGTTATGGAGTCTGAATCAGACTGATGATAATAATATTAATAATAATAATAATAATGTATTCATATCCTATCTGATCCTGATCTGATTTATATAAAAATTTCAAGGAATTGATAGGTAAATCAAACAGAGTTGGAGTTTTAATTTTTATGCTTTTGGATAATAACTAGGTATGTAATGGATACCTGTTGTGAAGATGTTACTCTGTATGATTTTTCGCTTCTTTTTTTTGGGGTTCGAGGAGGGAGCTCCCGGAGTTCCCGGAGGGTTGATTGATGTGGTGTATGTGATATGATGGTTATGGAAGCTTTACGAGTTCATTATTATTTCATCTCATCTCATCTTATCTTATCTTATATTTTCTCATCTTAATTTAACCTAGGTATTATTGTATTAAGTAGGTAAGTATCTATAAGGATAGTAATAATATTAATATTAAAGTTGAAGCTTGAAGCTCGAGTTGAAAAAGAATCTATAAAATCAATATTGCATTTTAAAATACCGTAATATATTTATTCAAATGGAAAAAAATACAAAATATACATCCCTCTACTATTCCAGGTTACTATTGTTATATTGTACTTATTACTTTAAATATTTTATTCTATCTCCCTATTCCTATCCCTCATCTCACTCCCCTTCAAGCCCCATCCCCATCCCCATCCCCATTCCCATCCCTATCCCCCCTATCTATCCTCCCCCCTCCATTTCTCCTCTTTCCTCCTCTTTCCTCCTCTTTCCTCCTCTTTCCTCCTCTCCTCCTCTCCTCCTCTCCTCC
>NGKJ01000042.1:56027-86353 GCA_002162495.1 Myriosclerotinia curreyana | reverse complement strand
GTTATGTATGAGGTGTGGATTTGGGATTCTGTATGGGGTTTGGGAATGGGATTTTGGGAATGGGATCGAGAGTGAATAAATGAATGAATGTGAAAATGAAAATGAAAATGAAAATGGTGAGATTGTGCGTGTGATATTATCTTGTATCGGTTTGATATTGAGGCCTTATATAAAAGGCACTAATAAGCTAGCTTGCTTAAGCCTTAAGCTCACCCAAGCTTCGATGAAACTTATCAACATCCTCCATCACACGCAACAAGGCCTCATTAATTTGTTGGTCTTGTCATTGTTCTTAATAACAACTATGTCATCACTTTACAATCTCGAGCCCCAACCTACCGCTTCATGCGTCCTCCACACCACCTCGGGCGATATCTCTCTCGAGCTCTGGGCGCAACAAATCCCCCTCGCCTGTCGGAATTTTCTGCAACATTGTCTCGATGGTTACTACGATAATACTATCTTTCATCGACTTGTGCCTGGTTTCATCCTACAAGGTGGCGATCCTACAGGTACTGGTTCGGGCGGAGAATCTATCTACGATGGCGGCGAGTTCTCGGAAGAAAATGGTATCTGGCCCATGGAGGAGCGAAAGGGTCAAAATGCGGGACCGAGAGGTGTGGGGTTCAGAGATGAATTTCATAGCAGGATAAAGTATAACAGGAGGGGATTGTTGGGGATGGCTAATGAAGGAAAGGATACGAATGGGAGTCAGTTTTTCCTGACTTTGGGAGATACGCCCGAGTTGACGGGGAAGAACACCCTGTTTGGACGGGTGGAGGGGGAAACGATTTATAATGTGGCAAGGATGGGGGAGGCGGAGTGTGGGGATGGGGAGAGGCCGTTGTATCCTACGAAGATTACGGGGGTGGAGGTTTTGGTGAATCCGTTTAAGGATATGGTTAGGAGGGAGAGAGTTGCGAGGGTTACGGCACCTGAGAAGAAGATTCCGGAGAAGAAAAAGAAGAGGAAAGCGGGGAAGCAGTTGTTGAGTTTCGGGGATGATGGGGAGGAAGGTGGAGAGGAAACGGTGGTTAAGAAGAAAGCGAAGTTTGATACGAGGATTGTAATGGATGATGGGACTGGAGATAACGAAGCCGAGCCGGTATCTAAACCCAAATCCGCGTCGAAAAAGAAGGCGCCAAAATTACGATCATCAGAATCACCCAAGTCGTCGCCAGAACCGGAGACAAAAGCGCCCCCTAAATCCTTGCCTAATAGAGCCGCAAAGCTCGATCGAGATATTTCCTCCTCGCCAGAACCTCAGGTTGAAAAGGTTACCTCTTTGCTGGATCGCACCAATGCGCAAATAGCAGAGCTCAAAGCATCCATGAAGCGTAATGTTCAAACGGCCCCCGAGCCCGAAAAGAAGAAATCCGTTCTAGAAGCAATGATACCAGCCACGTCTGTTCGTGGACGAAAACGTAATCCAAATGGAAAGTCAAATGCAAGTAATGACCAAGAAACCCTAAATTACCTACGAGCTTTTCAGGAAAAACTTGAAACTGCGCCTTCTGAAAAGAAGGTGACTAAACATGCAACGCATGACGACGCTCAAGCCAAACCAGATGAAAATGGAACAGCTGATGAAGAAGAAGCCGCATTGTGTGATTTACACTTTATAGCGAACTGTCAGTCTTGTCAATCGTGGGACGCGCAAGGCGAAGAACAAGAGGATGATGATGACATCAATGATAAGGGGTGGCTATCTCACGCATTAAGTTTCAAGGAGGATAAACTGGGCAAGGATCTCAGCTATAGGAAGAAAGCGGAGGATGAATTGGTGGTTATTGATCCGAGAGAGAAAGCCAAGACGTTGAAGGAGGAAATGAAGGCGAAGAGGGAGGTGAGGGCGGGTGCTTCAACGGGCAGGGAGTGGGATTTAAAGAGGAATGAGAAATTGGCGAGGGGATCGGCGTTGGCTGGGAGAGGAGCGAAGTAGGGGATTGAATTGGAAGTGGAAGTGGAAGTGGAAAATGGAAAGCGGAAAGATTCGCTCGGTTACGATTTAGGGGGGCAGAAAATTCTTCTTCGGTGCGCCGGGTAGGGGAGGGGATGGAATTTCCGGGGAGAAGTGAGGATTATTACCATTGAGTTCAGAATATGAATGAATCAATCAATGAATCAATAAATCAATGAATTAACAATCATGATCTATCTACAAAATATCAGTCTCAAATAGTTCATAGTCAAGTCGTGAAGAGTCTGTGAAGCGTATGGCACATGGCCACGTACAACGGTTGTGATGGGATAGGATAGGATGGTACCAAGGGTATGGTAAGTGGTAGTGGTAGTGGTAGTGGTACCAAGAAACGCAATGTCCGCTCCACATTATTGAGAACTCCGGGCTTCCCTTTTTATTTATTTTTGAATTGCCGGTGGGTAGGTTTAATCGCTGTTGGAAATTATGGATTATGGGTGGTTGATGGATATGAGGAGATGATGGGATGATGGAGGATGAAGAAGGTATATGGTATATATGAAACTTACTGGGTTTGTATGATATGATATGATATGATATGATATGATATAATGTGATACATTGTCAATTTTAAATAGATAACGAAGATGAGATGAGATGAGATGAAACTCTTGACTCTCAAGCCTTTTTGACTCTCTCTCTCTCTCTCTCTCAGCCTTGTATTATTTATTAGTCATCATTTGCATCATAAATCACGATGATGATGAAGGGGTGAAGATTAAGATTTTCTGAAGCCGGAATGTGTGCCTTTGGAGAGATAAAATTTATTATACTATTAATGGCAATAATAGTAATAATATTTAATAATACTTAATATTATATAAATTATATAAAAGTTGAAATATATATCACCAACTTATACTACCTACCTATCTATTGAATGGATCTCTTCCCTTTTTACCTTTTTACCTTTACCTTTTACCTTTCATTGAAACACATGTTGGAATAACTTCTCAATTTATTATAAATTATAAATTATTAAATTATTAAATCAAAAGAACAATAAATTTTTAAAAACTCAAAACACACAACGAAGAAGATATCGATTTGGTATCTACATCTGCATCCGCATCATACATAACCCCACTACCCTTACCACCCCCCTTCAACCTTTGTCAAGAACAATAAGTTATTCTAAGAACCATCTCAACACATCCACCATTGACTCATAACTTCCCATCATACCTTTGACCCGCGTTCAGCATTTATAGATATCTTCTTTCCTTCCTGCACAATTCCATCTCCTCATCGTCGAGCCTCTACGAGAATCTCCCCCGACAATCGCAAAAAAAAAGCAGAAAAAAAAGCAAACATTTTCCAGCATAGAAGTGGCCATTTTATCTTCGAGTTTGGCGTCGCACATATACCTGCTTGAAGAGGCTAGGGAGCCTGCAGGTAGCCTCGACTTTGGACCCGTGAATTGTTTGATACGGCTGGACGGTACGGCAGGACTGTTTACCTACTCACGTACCCATCTACATCATATACACCTACACCTACACCATCCGTGAAATCATTTCCACGGCCAGACCGCACATAAATTCATCGAATGTATTCTCCTATGCCTCCCACCAATCCCAGAAAAAGAGCTGCACCGGGAGCCTCGTCGGCTGTTCAGACACCGCAAATGCAACAAACGTACAATGCGGGTAGCCAGCTACCTAATGCAGATTTCCTGCGCTGGACTCAGAATCCCGAAAATCAGAATTATGCGGATCCCACATCAGGTTATAACTTGAATGATATTTTTGGGGCGGGAACAAATGGTCTGCCGCAAACGGCGACGGATTTTAAGCACCCCATCACCGCGCAAGCTCATTCTACACAACTAGCTCGGAGACCAAATATCAATAATAATCGCCAACTTGTCGCGCCGCGGCCGTATGATAACTCGGGTGATGGTTGGGGGGCTTTTGGGGACGACTCTATGATGGATTCACACAATGGACATGGGCCAGGTGGGGAGAATGACGATATTGAAGCTTTGGAAGAGAAGGCTGCTGTTGCGAAGAGAGATGCTCAGTCGAAACGAAAGCAGATACCACCGTTTGTGCAGAAGCTTAGCAGGTAAGCGCCTTTACGAGCTTGAGATGAGATTTTTTACTAACTATCTTCCTCCATAGTTTCCTTGACGAATCCAAGAATACCGAGCTTATACGATGGTCTGATCGAGGCGATTCATTTGTGGTGCTGGATGAAGACGAGTTTGCGAAAACCTTGATCCCGGAGTTATTCAAGCATAATAATTATGCCTCTTTCGTTCGACAACTCAATATGTATGGGTTTCATAAGAGAGTAGGACTTTCGGATAACTCGATGAAGGCGAGCGAGAGGAAGAACAAGAGCCCTAGTGAATATTACAATCCTTACTTCAAGCGTGGACATCCAAATCTTTTGTGGCTCATTAATAAACCAAAAGGTGGAGGATCGAAGAGAAAGGGAGAGAGAAGAATGAAGAATGAGGATGTAGATGGAGATAGTGATGATGATGGAAGAGATATTGACGAGGCTTTTGGACCAATTAATTATACCAATAATGCAGCCACAAGCCGAGCCATATCAGCTGCGCCGGAATCTGGACCATTGCAACGACGAGAAATGGCATTGGTACAGAGTCAAATTTCTGACATTCAGAAACAGCAAGGTGCCATTTCACAAGCAATCACACGGTTGAGAAAGGATCACAATCAACTCTATCAGCAGGCCATCGCATTTCAAAATCTTCACGAACGTCACGAGAGTTCAATCAACGCCATTCTCACGTTTCTGGCTACTGTTTATAATAGAAGTTTGGATGGACAAGGAGCCGAAAATATTACTCGCATGTTCCAGACTGGATTGAATCAACAGGGTCAACATCAGCAATCAGGCAATGTTGTTGATATTGGTGACCTTGGAACCCCTCAACAGCAGCCACCTCCTGGAAGCGTCAGTCCGGCTATGCGCAAGGCACAAAAGCTATTGACAGCGGGACCTACGGATCGAGAAAGTAGTCGAGTGACCGAAGCCTCACCCGCTGCAACCAGTCCTAAAAATCAATACTCAACCCCACGTTCCGGGACAGTAGAAGAACTTTTCGAATCTCCCAGCGATAGCACAACGACGAAAACTGAACCACAGAGGGATATGTTGAATCTGATCAATAACGCCAATGCGCAAACTCGTCCTGATAACAATGCTATGGAATTTCCTGATATGCTCACCCATTACGAAAATGCAAATGGCAACTCCCCACTTACATCGGAACAACGCAGCAACATGCTCAACATCATCGCCAGTACATCCTCGGCCCCAGGTTCCAACAATGCACTTGTGAGCCCGGCGCCCCAAGCTCCCGATCTAGCACCAATGGCCTACACGCAAGCTGAAATCGATGACTTGATGAGAATACAACATCAGCAAAGTGATCGCATCGCGAATCTTTCGACGGCTCTTCAACCCCTTAGTCCTTCTCCTGCTTCGATCCCGAGTATCCAAAATGACTCGTACTTTCACGGCGCCGATTCGATGGATGCTCATAATTCCAATCTGGATCTCGATCAGTACCTCGACGCGGGAGCGTATTTTAATGGGAGTAGTCCGGTGAATGCGAATTTTAGCTTTGATGATTTTGGGAATGGGGTGGATGGGAATGCGTATGGAGGTGGGGAGAGTCAGTTTGATGTGGGGATGGATGAGGTGAATGATGGGGGTGGGAATGGGAATGGGATGGGTAGGGTGGTGGAGACGGTGGCGAGTAGTGAGGCGGCGAGTCCGGCGGATGATGGGGATGGAAGTGGGAGTGGGAGTGGGAACGGGAGTGGGAATACGAATTCAAATGGTGGGGATGAAAATAGTACAAGTCATAAGCGGAGGCGGAAGGTTTGAGGGGAAGAGGAGTTTGTCATTACGAAATTGCTGAGGGAATGAATGTATGTTGAATCTAGCTGCAAAAGGGCGTTTTTTTTTTCTCAAGGGAATGGGATGATTTGGTGTGGATGGATGGTTGGCTGGTTGGCTGGTTGGTTGGTTGGTTGGTTGGTTGGGGAGTCAATGAATCAAGATGAATGAATGATAGTTACGAATATTAGGTTACGTATGATTGATTGGTGCTGGCTTGTAAAGAAAGAGAGAGAGATGGGAGGTTCGTGTTCATGTTCATGTTCATGTTCATGTTCATATTCATATTGGTGTGTCTGTATCACATTAGTGTATCGCATTGATGGTGCTGGATCTTTCTTTCCTCTTGAGCTATGTTCCTTATAGGGAGAACAGTTAATTTGTATCGGACCTAAAGCCGTTCTAGGACTAGCTATAGGCGGCCGGGTTTAATATATCCATTGGCCAATTAGGCTACAGTTTTACCATAATTTTTTTAATTAGATATCTTTTTTAATAAATATTTTAAAACAAACTAATCAAATTAATAATAATTAATAAAAAAATAATAATTGTTTTTTTAAACGGATATTTTTATTGTATTGAAAAATAATATAACAATTGCTTTTTCAAGCAAATACTTTTATAATATCCGCTAGACAATTGATACAGATTTTGATGATTAATCTATATATACAAAGTTTATTAATTATATATTTTACTATTATATAAATATTACTTTTAATATTATATAAAGATATAATACTAACATTATATAAATATTATACAAAAAGGATTGTACAAGGGTAAACTTTTGCTAATTCAATAGATTTTGAAATTAGATTTTATATATATGATTTTGTTATTGTTATATATAAAAAGCAAAGAGGTGTAGTGTACGATTGAAGTTATATTAAGGGACGTACAGGGGTAGTTAAAGTTATATTGAAGGATGTACAAATATAATTGGCTAATTCAAGGCTTGAAGTATTAAACCGATATCTCTTATAACTGATAAATAAAAATAACCGATATTAGCTAATAACAGCTTTAGGTATTAATTTGATATCTTTTTTGTAACCGATTAATAAAATAACAGTATTTCAACCAATATTCTTCAAATTCATTTAAAAAATCGATTAATACTATAAATTAAACAAATACTACTTGTTTCGGCTGTACAATGGATACAAAATTCCAAATCGGATACTAGATCAATACAAAATATAGGCTGCGGTAAGGCCGATATAAAATAACTGTTCTCCCTATAAGGTTGATCAGAGGTGTGTGGATGGGTGGATGTGTGGATGGGTTCGTGGGTCCGTGGGTGGCTTTTTCAATTGGGACGGGGATGGTGTGGATGCGTGGATGCGTGGATGCGTGGATGCGTGGATGCGTGGATGCGTGGATGCGTGCGTGGATGGCTTTTAAGGAGAGACAGGCAGGACAGGACAGGACAGAACTGGACTGGACTGGACAGAACTGGACAGAACTGGAAAGGATAGGAAAGGAAAGGATGGGACATGGCGTGGCGTAGTATGGCGGCGTGGTATGGCGTTTATTTTTTCCAGAGATTTTTTTCTATTATTATTTTTTCTTATGAGATGGGAGGCGGAAAGCGGAAAGGGGAAAGGGGAAAGCGGAATGGGGAATGGGGAAAGCGGAAAGCGGAAAGCGGAAAGCGGAAAGCGGAAAGCGGAAAGCGGAAAGCGGAATGGGGAATGGGGAAAGCGGAAAGCGGAAAGTGGAAAGCGGAAAAGGGAAAAGGGGAAAGGGGATGTAAAATTTTGATTGATGGGTTGTCGTCGTTGCTTTGTTTTGTTATTAAAAGATACTTTATTATACCATACCATACTATACCATACTATCCTATACCAATACTAACATTCAGTATATTATATTATATTATATTTCTTAAAGTTCTGCGGTACTTTAGAAACCTTTAAGGATTTTTAATTTTCGTGATATGTATAAGTTTTGATAAGTTCTTTAGAGTATTATTTTATACGATTTTCATAGTAGTTTAAAGATAAATAGATGAATAGATGAATAGATGAATAGATGAATAGATGAATAGATGAATAGATGAATAGATGAATAGATGAATAGATGAATAGATGAATAGATGAATAGATAAATAAATGAATAAATGAATAGATGAATTAATGAATTAATGAATTAGGAGAGTAGGAGAGTAGGAGATTGAGAAGCTCGATGAAATAAATCACTTTGGAATCGAATTTCCTTCCTACATCAATAAATTTCAACGGCCCGCTCACTTATGCAAAGAAGTCAAATGTATAGATTTTAAATTTCATCGGGGTGGGAAAGGTTAATATAATAGGCCATATTGACGAATGGGGCGGACCATAGGCTAGGCTGGGCTGGGTAAATGATAGGGTATCTGGTACGGAGTAGAGTAAATGGTATTGGTTGATTTGTGTACGGGCTGTATGACGGGCTCTTATAGGCCTTGGGGGGGAGGGTTTANAGGGGAGGGGGAGGGGGAGGGTATAAAGGTAATAGAGGTATAGAGGTATAGAGGTATAGAGGTATAGAGGTAGATGGCTCTCGATGGCTCTCGATCTAGGCAAATCTAGGGAAATCTTCAAAAATCTTCGGATTGGCTGATGGGTATTGGGTGTTGGAAGTTGTAAGTTGTAAGTGGTAAGTGGTGAGGTGTTGGTCTTTTGTGCTTTGGAGACATTGCGTCTCCATTCATCTTCCATCTTCCATCTGCATTCGTGCGTTCCAGAGCTATGCGAGTACACAGGCACAATGGAGTGGAGTTTTACTCTGGCTAGTTCATCTTCTGGATACGTCTTCATCTGTCTGTCGGTTATTGGATGTGCTGATTTTAGTGGGGAGTTAGAGGCGTATACCCAGGGAATCGTGTTAGTATTATGGTATTTGTTTGAGTAAATGGGTTGCTTAGGATTGTGGTGTGTGTGTTGGATTTTGGGCTTGATGCTCTAGGGTAATTAGGAGATACTGATGAGCGATATCCTAGTATTCTTGCCGTATATTCTATCCATCCAGTTTAAAGCATGAACAATGAAGTATGAAATTTCTTTCATCTCATTTGGTTGGCATATTCGTATGGTATATTTTTATCCATCGATCTGTATCACAACTATTAAAAAGTCAATTTTATAATTTAATCGTATTCTCACCAGTGCTAACAATTAATGATGACTCCAATTATGGGTTATATGATAGATAAACATATACCCTTGAACCAGAGTATAGTGGAAGGAAAGAAAGACGGAAGACCCTGAAAAATTCTCCAGATGAGATAGTTCCGGAAATTTCATAAGGTAAAAGTACATTCATCATTTAGAAATCAATATGTAAGACTGAACCTATGAGATTTGAGAAATAGATTTATTATAGTAGGAACGCTGGAAGAGAGTGAAATAAAAGGAAATAGTTGATTAGCCTGTCTATGATGTTCGAGTAGATGGCAGATTAATGCCAGTCATATAAGCTGATGTAATAACCACTGTGTACAGTCACCCGACTCATCTCTCTCTCATCCATTATATCTTTACATTTATAATGCTATCCCGCCAAATCCGCGCATGTATTAGCATCGATTATGTTTCGACTATACTCAATCGTCTACTAGTAGTCTCGAGGAATTTTTTGATGGCGTGAAGCTAATTCAGTAGATAGTCTGACCTACCAACCAAAGAAGCAAAGAGAGGATGAAATGTTGTGTTTGTGAGCAGATCGAAATATCATCGATACATAAAAGTATGCGTCACGACCTCAATTCGCGAGAAGTTGATACTAGCTTCTCTTGAAGTTCGTTTGGATTTCCAAGTTGTTAGAGTAAAACACTGGCCAGTGATGCTAGTACAACAACTTTTAGTCTGACTGTGGGATGGATGGCCAGGATACTTGACTGAGTGCCATGTACTTATTACTTCATCACCATCGTAGGCGCTGGTGGTTGGTCTGCCAACTTTGGCCATGTTAAGTGATATTTGACAACTGACGACGGATGTAAGAATGAATATCGGCACGGCTTCAAATCTGCTTCGGTCTGCCTTTCCTTCTCCATTCAATCCTGGAGATGAGGTTTGCTGACAGCGGCGAAGATCTGTAGGAAGCTTCTAAGATGTATTTTTTGGTTCATTACGTTCTGGATGAAGATTTGTGGAATGATGTGCTCGGCTTTGAGGATTCAGACAAGGACCGGAAGTAATTTGAAGCGTCAACCCGAGAAGAGAATAATATTGCGAAATTGAGACTCTATTCATCTATCATGTAGTGATTCCTTTCATCTGCTTGACCGACGACTTTCTGAATAGTAGTATTCAAGAATGTTAGGCAGCAAGGTATCCAAAATCTTACTTGTAATCCACTTGGCATTGTTGAGCTACAGTAGGCAATATAACTGAATTTTCAAGATTCTGAAGCGGGATTATGTGCATCTTCGCAAACAGACAGCTCGTGCTGTTCTCTCTGGAAAAAAGACGGTAAGTTGATGCTTATCAACTATGACAAGAAGGATTATTGTCATTTCATCATGGGTCCTCGTGGATCTGAAGTGAAATCCCAGGCTGTCAAACTCTTACATCGGCAAGTCGTTGCAGGGTCCTTACGAGCATTAGCGGTCATCGATAGATGTTTCCCTGTACATCCGTAGTTCCGCAGCCTGTACTATTGCTGACTCAATCTGACATGGCAAATTCCGCTTTTAATCTCATAAACCATGGCGTTGCTGCCATCTAATGGTATGAAATCTCAGAAATCTGACTTCAATTCCTGCAAAGCGGCCCGCAAGGCCGAGAGGGCAAAAGACTTTGAAAGAAGGTTTTCGTTTCAAGAATGTTGCCAACTTCCTATGGCTAACGGCCCACGCCTGGCATTTGACTCCCGTGCAAGCTTCACGGGTGACTGAGCATTGACAACAACTTAATCTCATGTTATGACAGCAATTCCCCCGCATTCGATTTGTAACGCGGGCTATACTATGATTTGGTAGTATAAGGTTGCTTGTGATTGTGCTCACGATCTGAATTGCGAATTGCTATTTTCAACAAACCGCGAATCCTGTCTTGCAGTGAGCATGATATTGATCAATATTTCGATGGGAAAACCTTTCTGTTCATTCAATGACGCTTACAATGTACTCGTAAATGCTTGATTCAAATAGAAGGTCGGCCGCGGACATATTCCCTTTGTAGGAAAATCTTAGCGATTGCAATGCATGCCCGTCACAGGAATCTTTTTAACACCTCAGATGATACAGTGCTTACTCCATGGCCTACCAAACTTTGCTGTGCTGCCACAAGTATGCAGACTTGGGGTCAAAAAGACAATTTTGCGTGATTAGTTGTCGAATGATTGGGAATGAGAGCCAGGTCGAATGCCATCTATAATGAGGTAAGACTATATTTTAGTTTCCAATCCTCTGAACACTACGACTCCATGAGAGAGCCATTCGAGATATTATAAAAGATCCTAAGTTTTTCCATTAATTTGTGGAGGGAGGGACATTAGCTTTTGATGATAAATAACCGTGATTTTGTACTTAACCGAACATGAGCAATAAAGATCATATCGTGACGCAAGAAAAAGTATACCGGGCGATTATACGGAGTAGAAAACTTGCCTGTAATGGGTGGTTACACAGATGTTTTTCTGTATTACTTCAGCCAATTTTCAACGATGCTTACTGTATTGCGCGACTCTCAAAAAATTGTTATCATGACTATTATCAGTTCATACCAAAGCATGATACTGATGAGCCGCCTGTCAATAAGAAAAAAAAGGGGTTTTGGCGCAAGGTACGCGAGCTCTGCAGATCTGGCGATACAGGATACTCGACCTCAAATTAGCTCATTATGAAATTCAGGCTCAACGGTTGACAAAACAATCGGGATCGAGTAAATTGAGCCCCTTAAGCTGCTTGAATAACTTTATGGAAACGGTCCTTTGAGAGCAGATGGATCAACATGGCCCGAGTCATTATCTTGTGGCTTATGAAACCAACAGGCTGCGGGGAGGATTGCAGTTTGGATGAACGAAAGCGATCAGTTCAATGCAAATATCAATTCTTATGCCGACCAAAAGATAGTATGTAATACGGCTTAAATATACTCCATGTGTCTGGTGCCCCTCATTGGTTTTTGAATAGGCGAGGTGAGCTGATTGACTAGAGCGCAAACGTGATAGTATAGCCCGGAAAATGGGGAACGGAAAACAATCCGAATATTGCATGTGCATTGCCATGCATATCGGATGGGTGCTTAGAACAAAAATACAGCGTGGCAAGTCTAGAGCAGTTATTGTTGGTGAGAAATGGAATTGTTAGAAGAGTCTCGATAGCTCCTAGCCGCTATATTGAGTAGGGACTCTAGAAGAGAGAGGTCTGCTTCATACTTTAGGTCGGTATTTTATGGTTCTCCATCCTGACTGTCTCTTGGGCTTCTTCCTTTATGAATCATAACCTCAAATCATAAGTTTGTTTCATGGGTTAGCTTGCTGCAGGTCTGATTGGTCCGCTCGTTCGGCTTTCACACTAATACCTGCGATCATTATCTGGACGTCAAGGGTGATGGCCACTGCTATGCCTGTCAATCATGCCTCTTTCCGCATGCGCTCACGGTTCCCATTTGGAACAGTAACCCTGTTTTGTTCATGACCAGCGCAGCATGGAGCTCAATACCATAATGGAGAATCCCAAAATCTGGGTTGTGAATGCTTCGCCTTCCGGTCATGCAACGCGGCCGGCCAGTAAATCATCGACTCACGCATTTATATTGAACCTTGGCCAGCCCTATTTATAAAGTAGGAAGTATATAAGCTGTTGAATCGGTCATCTGCCGGAAAATCCATCTTCCATTTCATGCTGTTCATAAGCATATCCAGGCCGCACTGAACACCGACGCCTCTCCACGAAGCCATCCTCGGGACTAATTAGTTGATCATAGTCCTTTCGCCGAACAACACGAAGTACGGGGATTCTGACAGTTTATGCAGCACTACGTTACTTCATCAAAATTTGCTGTTCTTTTCAAAATGGCTGGAAATTTGACAAAGCAGGTCATAAAGAAGGAGATTCCTAAACGTTCCCGAGCATTCAGCATCAGAGCTAAGACCGGTTGTAAAACTTGCAAGTAAGTCCATATTCAGATGTCCTACTTTCATTGATGTCGAATGATTTCCAATAAGATAGAATATACTGCTGATGGCTGGATTCTTGCTTCTTGCTTGATATCATTAATAGCAGCCACGTCCACGATTTTGAAATTCGCCATGTCCCAAGCGTGATTGACTTGACTTAATTTGCATCTTTCACAGTCAAAATTCGTTCTTGGATCCGTCAACTAACACGTTTCATGTAGAGTTCGACACGTTAAATGCGACGAAGGAAAACCAGGATGTAGAAAATGTACTGCAACAGGTAGGCGATGTGATGGCTATGCACATTGTGCACCCATTCCAAATCCTAAGCCTAGTGCGATATCTTCTACAATCGTCCCCAAATCTTCCAGCGGCGTCGCACATCAGCTACCTCCAATAATTCCCTTCCTATCTCCATCACTGTCTGTTAGTGATCAAGAGCATCACTCTTTCCATTTCTTCCACACACACACTGCACCTCAGCTAGGCAGTTGTTTTGGTTCGAAATTCTGGAATTATTTCGTTTTGCAAGCCTCTCATCATGAGCCTGCAGTTCGACATGCATCTATTGCGCTCGGATCTTTGCATGAGAGGTTCGAGTTGGAGGATAAATTTATTTCCAGGGTGAAGGACGATACTGAGGAAAATTCCTTTGCTTTACGACAATATGTGAGAGCAATAAATTGTCTCGTGCAGCCGAACATGTGTATCAACAATAAACATACATCCAAATCGGCGAATTTGGCACTAACGACCTGCATACTGTTTATATGCTTCGAGGTAAGTGATCTTTAGATCACCACTGACGAGCTTCATTTGCTGTATGCTAACAGATGATGAATCTGAAGACTTTACGAGGTCACCACGACTCTGCTCTGGCCCACATCGACGGTGGAGTAAGAATACTCTCAGAACTGCAATCGTCAGGTGAATCAGTTACTGTTCCAAACGAAGACCTTCCTGAAGATAATATTCCTGTGTCGATTTTTCGTACGCTATTTGGCCGACTAGATACGCAGGCCTCGGTCTTGACCTCGAGAGCACGCATAATCGACGGCGAAATGGACTCGTCTCCGGACTCTATCCCAGATAAATTCGTTAACGTCAACGAAGCGCGGGAGGCGTTAGAATCGGTTTGGACACTCAACGCGAGAAATCTATTATCCTGTTCCATGTACAATGGCATTCCCCTTCCCCTCCCTACCAGTCCAGAAACCAAGAATTTGCTATTAGCCCGTCTTGAGAGATGGAACAGAGCATTTGAGTCATATTCACGTACAACAGACGGGATGGCTAGTGTTGAACTAGGGAATCCAATGGAAAATAGGACGATGAATCTTCTCCGTATGCATCAAACAATGACACAAATACTGGTCACAACTTCCACAGCACATTCTTCAGCGTTCAAAGAACCGAGTGAATTAGTCTGGGATAATTTTCAATTCGAATTCGAAGCGATAGTGAGATGGGCGGCCGAAATTATTTACGCACCATCAGATATCCGAAAAGAAAGTCGCAAAGCAGCAGCAACTTTCACGCTAGATAATGAGATACTTCAACCATTATTCCTAGTAGCCACAAAATGTCGGCATAGACGCACAAGAAACAGAGCTATCTTACTACTAAAACAAGCTGATCGACAGGAAGGTTTGTGGAATAGTCTATTAAGCGCAAGAGTGGCCGAGAGAATTCGAGACATTGAAGAAGCTGGTTTGGACGAGATAGAAAAATTAGTTCCGGAAACAAATCGCCTACGGATTATCAACATGAAATTTGAATTTGAGGGCAGTCGTGGGAGACGGGCGTGGATTTCGTTTCGGTATGATAGTCTTCCCTCCACATATGAGAGCGTAGAATGGATCCATCTTTATGAAGGTGATAACCCGCCTAAGAGGTTCGGAACTTCGAGTAGGTGGACAGAGACATCTATTCAGGGCCATGCTATCCCCGAACTCTGAAAGATTAGTAGGGAGCAATCTTTCGAATCTGAATGGAGAGTCAGTATCAAATCAGAATCGCCATAATTTTGGAGCGGGAAGATAGGTAGATATCTCGACATCGATAACGTTCCTTCATAAGGAATGAATTGTTTGGATAGCACAATGAACCATAATCAAAGAAATACCTCTATGACATCATGCCTCTACGCGTATATTCCCCAAGGATGATACTTCTTAGATATACTGTAGGCCCTACAGAAACCAAGATAGCCTGAAATATACTCTAGGCAAGACTCGGGTGCTGCGATCAAGATTCATTCCAGCGCAATGAAGACGCTCTCCCTCCCCGTGTCAAAGTCATTGACAGATTGGTCGAATACGAATTAAACAGAAACCTTGAATACTAGAATGCAGAAGGGCTGATACCTCCTATCAATGCTACTCTGACGAGCAAGGGGACAACGTACGTACGTGCGACAAGGGTCAAATAGTCAGCCTGCATATATGCAGCTTGCAACAATTGAAAAGTTATACCAGGCTGTCATGGGATTCTTAGTGCATACACTCAGACTAATATTATTATTATTATTATTTGATCAGTCGAATCCCATCTTGCTGTTCTTATTTCCACCTTTCAACGTTCTGGATCGTCCCGGTCGGTGTTTGTTTTGTCCGGTATGAGGTTTGATTTTGGGATTTAGATGAATTGGAAGATAAGATTCCGTTGAACTCTTGCTAGTTGTAACAAAAGGTCCAATTGACTACCGGTATTCAATGCTGGGAGCTCGGCGTAACGTTGGTGGTAAGAATGGTTGGTGAGATGGCATACCCGTTGCAAACTGACAAGAAAGCTGTGACCTCATCACGTGATGAAAAGTAATATTTCAACGCTTGCTCAAAATTCCGAATCGATTTGAACAATTAATTTACTCCCATGAGATTGTATTCAAACCCCGCTCTGGCTAGAGTTCCAAAGGCCATGCTGGACGAAATGGAGCAACTTGAGTCACCTCGACCATTCACGCAGGATATCGTTGGCTCGTATGTTCAGGACATTCCCAAACCTACCCTATGCTCCGGGTCGTCTATGGCTCAAATGCCTTCAGAATATGCTTGCTTCAAACACGATTTTCACTTCAGGATAGTCTCATCCTGGGTTCTCTGACTTTACACCTTCGAAAGCTTTCCTAAGGTTTGCATTGATATTAGAGGGCACGATATCATATCCCGGGTCTGGCTCACGATGCTTCTTGATCCCGTACAGAGAAACGTCCTGATAATTCAACCAATTGGGATTGCCATTCCCTTCGTTTACATGTCCATCAACGACCCATGTAAAAGTTTTCAAACTCGAAACCCATGAAGCCAGTTCCAAACCCACATTGCTTCTGGCGGAAGCCCATGTAAGCCACGTGCTGTTGGACGACCATGCAATATGGTGGGCATTGCTCAACCAATCGAGTTGTTGGGTATCAGTGTTGCGGGTGCCCGCAACAATGTTGAGGCCTCAATCGGGGCTAATCATTGGCATATTGTTGCCCTTTGGTGGGAGGGATGAAGGATTATACATCGTTTCTCTCGATGTATTTCACCAATCACCTTTCACATGTTCTTTCGCGAGTATATCGGTACCGCAGGGTATTGTTCGAAACGACTCCAATACTTCTTTACGTGCTTCGCGACGGACGTATAGGATTATTGGAGCCGGCAACCGAAGAAAAAGTGCCTCCTGGGTTTTTGCTCAATCCAAAGGTTTTAACGCGAATGAGCAGTTTTCTTCCCTACGGGATTGGAAGATTCCAGATATGAAGACGGATCTTCAACGGTAGCTCCGAGAAAGTGTTGAACCATTTTGAGTGGGTTTATATGCTTGTGAAACTATTCTCCAATTGGATCCAAGGACTACGAGCTCTCCGATTCGTAGTACAGGAACCTTCCATCCTCAAGCTTTTCTCATTGGCAACCTACGAATTTATCCATCACAAAACAAGACTACTCTCAGGTCACCTACACAGCATTCTATATATGCCTTGCCCCTTCTATATTATCATAACTAATATAATACTTTAAATCAATACATCAGTTACGTACCAATGCACAACTTTAGGCTTGGCGACATGGACATGCCTATTGAAGCATGCATCTACCTCTTTTCAATAAATTTTCATCCCTGAAGAGAAGATATGAGAATTTGTAACGATTATTTGAAACGACCTGCACCCCTCTTCATCGCCGACCAATTTTCAGGGCAGGAGAATTTGTTCCCCGAAACATGGTGCTGATGTCCGAAGAAAACCATGGTGAAGTTGTTACCGGACTGCCGGGTCGCGTGATTGGGTTCAATAGGTTACTGGCTAAAACTGCAGCCGCTCGTAACTTGGAACTCAGTGGCTGATCACTCACAAATGCTCTCTCTCCACATCCTGGCCCTGAAAAGCTGCTACCACTCATTTGCCTTTTCATGTTATATCCAACATAAATCCAGCATAAATCCCGAACGCCAATGAAGATCATCCATCTTATGAACAAGGTTTCTTTCTGCTTGAGCATTTGATACTTTCGTTGGATAGATTTCCATCACACCGGAAGTAACTAGGCTCTACCACCTTGTGGGAGATACGAATTTAACAATTGCCAATAGACAGTGAGCGTCATGACAGGACGATAGAGATGCGATATATCAAACAAACAGATCTGATTATACAATCGTTCTGAGATTTTCATACAGATTCAAACAGTTTTTGAACATCTCCTACAATTTAGATATTGACTAGATGACAGGTCATTAAAAGCCTCAAAGCATAGCTGCTTCAGAGTTTCATTCAACTCACACCCCGTCCTATTCATTTCATCATCGAATAATACAATTTTCCAACAGATCTTAACAAGCCCAAGTGTTCAAGTGAATTTTCTAACAAATCGGCCTCGACAGGCCTGAGAAACATGGTACTTGAAACCAAACCCACCCCATGCCGACTCCAGAGCCATGGCTCAGCGAGCAACTCCTGTGTTATGTTGAGGCGTCATTCAATCCTTCTTAATATTTGCTTCCAACATGAAAACTTTCCTTTGTCACCTACTTATGAATAATACATCACCCACCTTTAGGACTATCTTAGTAGTAGAAAGTCGTGAAAGAAAATGTCACGCCTCATGAACAAAGAGTTATCATCAGCAAATGGAAAGCCTGATTGAATGATTAAGAATGAAACAATCGAAGGAACTATATCTTCAAATGCTCATCTGTAATGAGTTTCGTTTGCTATTCAATTGCTCGTTTGCGCGAGAGTCATATTTTCTTACTTTTCCTTACCATTCTTATCCCATCTCCTTGGTTGGCTAGGAAGTATACCATATTCAATAATTGGTCTTGTTGGAGTTTCATCATTTGACGTTTTCGTCGAAGCCTTGGTTTGATTTATAACGGTACCAGTACCGACCAGTACCAGCAAACTCCTTTGAGAAAAATAACGACGGAATGTCTGAGACGATTTGAAACTCTGTCGGAAGAGATTGCCAAGGTTTAATCTAAAATCTCTATAGCTTCATTATCGTTTCTTGACAGCGGCATCGCGCTGGCGTTGGTCAATTTCTACCCCCATCAAGTTATACATGTACGCTCACATTGTTGAAATTGCTTCCCAACATCAAACAAAGAAATCGCACATCAGATTTCAATCCTAAACCTAACACTTCCTCAAGACATTCAAGAATCATCAACAGATCATTGTCTTGCTCATATAAAGAATATACCATAAAAAGGTATAATGGATCGCCGACCGCAAATTATAACAGTACCTAGCTATCCTTCCCTTTTAAAACATGCAACATCTCATTCCTCGCCTCTATCCCCCCTAACACCACCCCGACGACTTCACCAACGCAGTCTACTCCCCAGTCCACCCATCTCACCGCATCTCGTCAAACCACCACCCCCTATTCCATACCCATGGATCTGGCGCTGTCACATCTGTCACTCCGTCTATCGTCTCGGCGTCACTCGCCGCTGTCGTAAGCATTCCTTGCCCCCCTTTACCAAACACCTCCCACTAATAACACCTCCTTCAGTCGAAGATGGCCACTACTTCTGCTCTCTCCCCACTCCACCCCCATCCCCCCAATCCCAACCCTCTTCCCCCTCTCTCAGCTCCCTCCCTTCCCTCCTCCCAGCCCCCAAGAAACAGAAGAAAAAGCGGCGCCGCCAACCCCGCGGTTGCCGCGCCGAATTCGACTACACAGGCTGGGAACGCTACAACCACTGGCGGCGCGAAATCTCCTCCCTAAAATCCGAATCCCATTCCCTACACAACCCACACTTTATCGCTCCTCTCAAAATCGGCAAAGACTGTTACCGCGACTGTGATTTTCCCTCGGAATGTCAAACTGTCCATTTACGTTCTGCCGTCACGCCCAATACCAGAAGAAAAAGCGAACCGGAGCTTATTTTCCCCATTTCTCCTATAGGTCCCGAGGAAAGACAGCAGACTGAAGATGAACGTGAAGACCAACAGTTGATTTTCGATATTGCGGCTACGACACCACCGGCTACTTACCCTAAGGAAATTAACATTCCATCCAATCTCACCCCCGCCATGTCCTCCCCCGATCTCAGTATCCTCGTCGAGCGCGAACGACGCAAGAGTCTCGAAGCCGAAAAACGAGGATTAGAACACGAGGCACAGTTTATCGTCAGCCCCCTCACAAGCCATACCGCATTCGCGGACATAAGTTACGGGGGCAGTGGAACGGTATCGCCGAAAGGAAAAGAACGGGAAGAAGAAAATCGAGAAACAAGAACAGATGGGCTAGGAGTTTCATATTCCCCCGAACTAGACGATCTCGCAGGGCAAGAAGAAACGGAAGAGGACGAGAAGGGATATGTGCGAGAATTTATCCGGGTGAAGAAACGGAAGAGTATAGCGAAGATTGAGCAACTGACTGGATTGCGATTATCGGAGGTGCAATATGGGAAGATGGTGGGAGAGGTGGTGGATGGAGGTGGAGATGTAACGGGGGAGGGCTTGGGAGAGGGGGAGGGAAATTCAAGTCGAAGGGCTAGTGTGGAGATTGAAAGTCCGCCTAGTAGTCCATTGAAGAAGTTTTATACGGTGGAGGACGGTGATGATGAGGATGATCTTGACGAGGTCACCCCATGGGATGGACAGGCCAGATTGTACTCTTGATAATTTTCCATTTGTATTTTATTCCAGGTTGTTTGGGCGGATTTGAAACTTGGGGTTTCCAGGATAGAGTGTAGGCTGAATATACTCGTGTACGATAAGTGTACTCGGTATTACGAATTTTTGGGGTGTCTAACATTTAGCACAGGGGCATCCATATTTATCGTCATAGTACTCTGCATGTACATCATTTTCAACATCACCAATAGAGTTGTAAAACTGAAGCAATATCCGATCTCATTCAAAATCGATAGTGGTACATCGGCCTGAAGTGATTCCATCAAAACCCACAAAAGACTCGTACCGAATTGAGCCTCTCAACCATGGTTCAACACATGTAGCCCGTTATGATCTCATCTCATAGTCCGATCCGTGATAAGCAAGCAATTCCATTACGAAACCAAGCAAAAAGTAGATATCCCCAAGACACCATCAAATTCTGAACCCTTAGAAAGAGAAGAAGGAAAAAGAAGAAAAATCGGAGCGCGTAAACAAATTGTAGATGTGTCTGTTTGCGATGATCATGCGGACTCGACGGTCTTCTTCTTCTTCTGCTCCACCTTCAATAGCAGCGCGCGGTTGATGTGTGGTAGGACACCTCCGAATGCGATGGTTGCACGAATGAGGGTATCGAGTTCTTCGTCACCGCGGATGGCAAGTTGTAAATGGCGGGGTGTGATACGCTTGACTTTGAGATCTTTGGCGGCATTCTGTATTTGTCAGTAAATGAAATTTTAGGCAGCCGTGGGGTATGGATGGATATAACTTACTCCTGCGAGCTCAAGCACCTCGGCAGTAAGATATTCTAAGACGGCTGTAACATATACTGCGGCCTTTGCTCCCACGCGCATCTTATTTTGGGTGTTGTTCTTCAAGAAACGCTTGACACGACCACAGGGAAACTAAAAAAGGTAACTGTTAGCATGTTGCAGATCCAACAGTTGGTGCGCATTTTAAAACGTAAGAAAGTCCCAAGTCAAAGTTTTCCAATGGCGAGAAATTTTATCTCGCGTTTGCATGTCTGATTGGTATTCGTAGCGCGTCAAGAATGCCATCTCAACGAGCTTCAGGAAAGAAATGAAGATGTAAATAGGTATCCATAATCTCCAAGGTCAATGTATATCGCGATCGTTCGCAATTGTTTATAGAGGTTTTTCGCAGATCGAGTGTTGACGCGACCTAGTGGGGTGTAGATATGGTAAAAATGGATTGTATACATCTTTCTCCGGGCCGGACCGCAAATTTTGATACCAAGGGAGTAGATAAAACTTTTATTTTGCGCAATACTAACCTGAAGACCAGCCTTGCTGGAATGACTTTGTTGCTTCTTGCTTCCTTCATTTGCGCCAACCTTGCCTCCGGATGACTTTCCACCAGAAGATTTTCCTTTTCCGCCGGCCATTGTAAAATATTGAGAATGAACCTAAATATGAAGGTAAAAGTTGATGTTTTGAGGTGGAAATGTTGATATTTTGTGAATTCCAAGTTCGTATGTTGATGTTTGTAAGGAAGAAGGCGCGTTGATTTGCGAAGTGATAGTAATAAGGTAAAGGTAGGTATGTAGCCGTTCTTTGCTTGCTTGGAATCCTTGATGATGACTGGTAGCCGAAGCGAGGCTTGTGTGAATCTGGAAGAGGAGAGTTCAAAGAGCAGAGAAAGAAGTGAGAAGGCACCACCAATATTTGGCTGGGTGACTTTTAAACTTACCGGAATGATAGTAAACGGAATAATGATCATATATAGATGTATAAATGATTGATGAAAGTGGTGGCCAAAGAGATATATGAGTATCAAGTAGGAACTTTCACTACCACCAGGAAGCATGATTTCGCCATATGATGGTTACTTTCATACCAGCCCCACGCTGATAATGAGAGACTTACCTGTAAAGCCATGAGATATAGATGAAATAAAAGAAGAGGTTAGAGAGAGTTGTTAGATATTCATAAAGCTGTGAGGGTTGGATGTTTGTCGTCGATGATGGCAATTTGGGGGGAATCAATGAGTTTAGAATTCTAACCTGAGGCGCAGTATCACGTGAATCTTGAAGCACGGACCTATTCTCCAACCTTGAATTCAACATTCCTGTTGTCGTTGAAATGTTCCATAAGATCTTGGGTATGTGTACTCTAATGCTCAAATTTGAATTGATTACAAAACCGTGTTCATGAATGAATTCAAAGCGGAACTTTTATACGCTCTTGGGAAATGTTGATTCTTATCGCCATAGTTTATCGATTAATTGGTTACTTGCTTTCATGTATAGGAAAAGTTGTCCCTTGGACTCCCTTGACTCCTTGTTTGTCTTGCGAATTTTCCGGCATGGAAACTATATTACAAAAGCATAATACCGCTCACGACCCATCAATGCCATCATCCAGGCTGGTGCATAGCATCATAGAGGTACCTACACGACGCAAGGTCCCCGGTCATATGAAGGACTGAAGTTGTGAACCCACAAGCACGAACCTCACAACGTTATTTCCATTGCATATCGTCCTATGTGTTAGCAAAGAGGGCCGTCCTAATGGAATTTGATGTTGCCATATGTGGTTGTAGTATACATTTATGTCCTTGTAAGAGTTCACAATTGAGCTTCGAGTTGAAAGCTTCATTCTTGTGCATTGAAAATTGTTAGTGGCAATGAAAAAAATTGTGTGGAAGACCAGAAAGTTCTAATTCAATGACTCTTCAGGATAAGATAGCTCAGGAGTCAGGTTTTCCTGTCTTTCTCATATCCTCCAACTCAGCTTGGGATGTCATTAAAGCACAACCAATCTATATATCAGATTAACACACTTTCACTCACAGTAACCCACAAGTACAATGAAAACCAACGAATTATTCCTTCTATCTAAATACACCCACCACAGTCCAATATTTAACCTCAACCCTACCACCTCGGGCCCCATCCTCGAGGAAGGTTTGTAAAATTCCTGAAAATACGTTAGCATTCAGCAAGACTCATCAGAAAAACACATGACATACCTGTGGGCTGTCGGTCGAGCCCTGGGCTGCATAGCTGGCGGTCTGTTCCTACCCCATGCCATTCTGGCATGTGTCATATGATCCCCAAAATGTTGAGTCGGGGGGCGGCCACCTATATAATATTGTGGTCCACGCGCGACTGGTGGCGCGAGTGGTGAGTTGAGCATGTTCATGGGTCGGCCGGTGTACATATTGCCATATAGCCAGGGATTGCTCATTGTGCTGTTTGGGGTTTTTTTTGGACGGTTTGTGATTTGAGAGGCTGTTCCAGTGGTGTGAAATTTGGATATATATTGATCTTAAAGTGAGTATGGCCTTTCCTGTTATTTGGTTTGAAGTAAAGAAGTCGGGTGAGAGAAAATCAGAAGACGATTTTATAGGTAGGTGAAGATGAACAGGATGCCCTGCATTGATATTTTGATTCAGAAGCCACAAGATATGCATCTGCTCTCTTCGTTCGTTTCTCATTCACATTTTGTCTTTCTCTCCACCTCCATATTTAGCAAGAGAATGCAATAACACAATCTACACGACCTGCCTACGGAAATCACATGGAAAATTACACACCAAATCACTATCTCATCACAACCGCTCTGATGGTTGTACTACATTCTATATCCACTTGATATCCCACTTCACATTTCTAATAGGTATATTTTGGGAAATTATAGGGCGAGCTGGATATGGAAGTCCTTCAGGAGGTTTGATACAAGAGGGCGTTAATGACTAGAGAGATAATGGAGGCATGGTAGGGACTGAAGAGGAAACTTGAAAGTTAACGGCGTACTAGATGTCTACTGTCCAGGTCATTCATGCATTTTTCTTAAAATGGCTGCTGCAATGGAAATTTTCTTCTGGTATGAAATGATTTACAGGCTACCACTTCTGGCTTACTGAAGCACTTCTGACGGCATTCAGATATGGTCTGGCTTTTTTGAGGCCTTTTTGCCTCAGGGTCTGTTTTCTTTGTTCTTACTTGGATCTAAAGAAACGATTAAGTTACTTTTGAAGTACTCCCAAGTTCTTTTGACTACTTGGTAGCGTTATGGAATGATTCAATACAGGTTGAACAATGAGACAATACATTGTAGAAAAGACTCAATTGGAGATTGAATCAACTATGCTTTTTGAAACTTGAGGAAGCGTTCCAAGAATCCATGCATCCAATGTTGGTGAATTGACTTCATGACTTGCGGTTCTCTAGACATACAAGTGTTTTCGTCCCATGGAGTCTAGTTTTTATCTTGTCAATTCTTTGGAGTGATAACATGGCTACTATCATTATCTCGTTTCTCTAGATCTGATATCGTGGTTGGAATTAGATGAGCGAATATTCACAACGGTCGATTCCATGGATAGCAGAGTTAGGCTATTTCAAGAGTATAATAATATTTATTGACCCGGTCACTAATCAGCATTCTAATTACCAATAAATCTCAACCATTCACTATACCCAGTTATAATCAGTATCACAGATTACCCCTAGCCACCATACTACCCCTCTCCAACGCCCCCTTCCTTACACCCACTACATCCCACCTCTCCACACCTCTTGCACCTAACCCTCAACCACATTTTTGTCCCAGGACAAAACCCATGCACACACGGCGTACATATATTATACACCGCCTCCACTGCCGTTATCGTGTCTCCCACCTCAACAATCTGTTCAAACACCGTCCCCTCACACTTAACACACCTCTCCCTCCCACACTCCCTACAAGCCTGCATCCACCCAAACGCCCCATCCCATTCGTATGCAATTTCCCTTTCTCCTTGATCTTGTTTCTTCACCCCTCCATTCAATGCCTCGCCAGAAGAGTTCGAGGATGCAGTCCACGAAAACATCGATAAACCACTCGGTCGATAATCATGACTTGTACTTTTACGCCGATTAATTAACGCACCGGTATCCGTAGCCCAACTTACGCTCTTCGGTCTCTCCAACCCTAATCCTGTTTCATTTTCCTTATTCAACCAACTAGAGCTCCTTGCTCCAATCGGCTCCGGATATTCATATAAAGGCGTTAAAGATTTCTCCGCGCGCGGCGGACTACCTTCGAAGAGCGAAGTAGCTCGTTTTGAACTCCCGCTGATGGTAAGGGATCTGCGAAAGGGGTGAAGGGATAACGATGATGTTGAAGGGGGTGAAGATTCCGCACTCAAACTCGCAAGTCGTAAATTGGGATTCGAAACAGAGCGAGAGCCAGTTCTTGCATGAAGACTTTTAGATCTCGATGCAGATGTAGCAGAAGATCGTGTCCGATAAAAAGAATAAGGGGATGAAAAACAACAATTTTGATCTCCGCAATGGATACTTCGATAAGTATCATCGATCGATTCCGGGAGCTGGGCTTTGGCGCGGCGTCTTGAGGCGATGGAGCGGGAAGTGAAGGTCGCGAGAAGTTTGTTCACGGATTTGTAGGTTTGATATTCGCTGGGGTGGATTTGGGGAATGCGTGGGATGTGGGCGAGGTTGGTGATTGGGGTGGAGGAGGTGCTTGGTGAGGGGGACGAGGTGCGAGATATGAGGGTGCGGAGGGGTGAGAGGTTGATTAGGGAGTGGAAGGATGAGGCGCGGCGTTTTTGGTGGATTTCTTGCAGGCGGAGGTTTGGGGGTTGTTGCTGCATGGTTGACTTGTTCATGAACGCCTGCAAATTTTGTAAAAGAATAACATATCGTTGTTAAAAATAAGATTCGAAAAGGGAGATAGATTTCTAAATCGATACGGTGCTTGAAAATATGGACTAACTCGGTACTGTAGAAGCGCATCCAAAGACATCGAAGGGTTGCGAGTGGTACGGTAATGGAAGCATGGAGATGCAGTTTTACTTTGCCTCTAGGTGACTAACCCAAGAAAATCAGATGGATTGCTTGTGAATCACTCTCCCATGTGGATCATGGCAGTAGCCAAGCTTATACTCAGGAATAGGGTAATTCACCAATTTGCTTGCGGTTATTAGCTCGCCTTAGATGATTTATCAAAGGCATGCAGAATAGAAGTGGGAGTAATGTTGTGATTTGGAAAACTTCAACAGACCGAGATTGGTGGAAGAATACTTAACTTGATGGTCTCAAGCACGCCATACTAGAAGTCTCTAAAGCTTTTTCTAGTGCCTCAATGAAGTGAATCGATATGCAAAGACTTCTGTCGCTGAAAGCATAAATAGATAGGTTTATATCATCGCTTCCCCTGAGGCATAGGCCTAATTCGCAAATATGCAAGAGGTAACTTGACTTCAGCGCCTGTCCGGTAGGGAAACCGCTATATTTCTCTATCAGCCGTAATAAATGGGGGAAATATTTTATATTTCAAACCTTTTTCATTAATGTGCTCTTTCTGTGAATCTTACAGAAAGATCAGATTGTATACATACTCCAGCACTGAATGATTTCTGCTGATTGGTCGGGTTTACCAGATGATACATTCTTTATTGAAAAGAAACTGACCTCCACAAGAACCTTATTCATCTCCATCATGGCAATATTTCTTCAGAACATGATCATTTCCCAGATCCGAATAACAAGTCAGCTGTGAGATTCATCTTTCTCAATTTATCATTATCCTTGACTTCGAGCCATCTTTCTGGTATGAGTAAATTTGCATCTGGCCCAAATTCAGCCTTCGAATGTGTGATGGCAATCGAACAGTGTAAGATATCCGTTCCACCTGAGATTTTGAAGTCATTGATGATGTCGCCATCTTCGGATACTGATTTCGGTAGGATACCGGGGATTATAGGGAATATTCGGAGACCTTTCTTGATAAACTGCTTGCAAATAAGGAACTTGCTTTGGCTTTGGCATCAGTGATGGGAGAAGAGATTGTGCCCTTATTGACGCCATCATCAAGAGAACTTTGCAAAGCTATATAGCAAGATTCCGAGGTCGTGGTACACAAGTATTGCGCCAATGGCTGTGGCTGTTGTATGCGTGTCAGCAATCGTGTACCTTCGTTAATCTCCTAGATCTGGAAATTTGGAAAAGAAATCGTAAAGACGAATACTTGAAGCAATGATTCAGGACGAGTTTCCTCTTCACCGAGACCATGCTTAACAATGTTCCAATGTTTTCACCAGAGTACTAATCATATGCATTCAAAAGACCCTCAATATCGAGTTATTTGAGAAGGATGACTTACACCTGCAGCGGTTTTTGTTTTCAAATCGGCGTGGATATGTCAATAATGTATAATATTGAAGCGAGGTTGTAAGAACTGGTGGAATGATAGCAAGTCCCAAGGTGAGGTATTTGATGTTACACCAGTCACGTGAAAACCACCTTCTCTTCTTTTTTTGCTCATCCCTTTTAAATTTGTCCAGTATCACCATCAAACATGTCATATATTTAAAGCTCCGAGTTGAGATCTACTTTTGATTTATAAATTAAGGTGTATCATAATATTTTGTCTATATAAAAATGCAACGCTTCCACCCGGGTATTGATACCAACGACGCCATCAAAATGCACCAATGCAAAACAGCCCATGAATAAGATTTCATATCAGTCATCCCCCAATATATGAGTTTTATCCATCATCATAACACATTACTTTAAACCTCCGTTTTATTTTCCTCAATGGAAGGTGCTGCAGTGGCAACTGCAGTGGCAGACTCTTCGTCGTTTACCTGATTTTTCGGTACACCGAAATCGGTTGGAGCATGGCGTGACATCTTTCTCAACCTCTCACCGTACTTGTAGAACAAGAAAGGAATTGGTAAGAATGCGACAGCCAAACAACCCAACAAAGTACCAGCCCACTGTACACCGAGATTGTGAAACATTGCGGTAGCAAACAGTGGGAACCCAGCACCGAAGAAGGATCGAAGTAAAGTATTGGCCGCGATGGCACTGGCTGCTGCGAACAAATATGAATCGATAAGGTAATTCAAAGCCTGAAGGAAGATAGTCATGATACCAGCGCCAGTCAGTATACCACTGACGGTTGGGGCGGCCCAGCTAATGGATGGATAGTTTCCTGTCCATGCAAACCAGAACAAACCCACAGGGAACAAACAAGCACCGATCATCATTGGAACAAGTCTTTCCTCTGGAACTGGCATGCCGTTATTTTCCTTGAGCTTGCGGTTATATCTTGGCTCGAAGGCAACCACGATACCACAACCGCAGAGAACGCCAACAATCATACCCAAATATGGAAGTGTTGCAACTGCTGGGTCGATGCCACGGTATTCGGCGAATACGATGGGGTAGGCTTCCAAAAACAGATACAAGATACCATAGATGAAGGCGGTATAAATGGTCAAGAGGAAAACGATTGGTTCTCCAAAAAGAAGCTTGAATGGAAGGAACAAGTGTTTTCCGACTAGAACATCGAAGCTGATGATTTCCTCTTCACTGATGTGGTGAATGGCAAAGTTACCAGTCTCCTTTCGAATCTTTCCGGCTCGACTTTGGAGAAGGGTCTTGACATATGTTTCCTCAAGAAAGAGGATGTCGAGAATGAAGGCAAAAGCTCCCATGATACCTGTGATGTATTCGGTCCATCTCCAGCCAAGGTATGACGTCGTGATGAATGCTCCAACAATAGGCGAGATGAAGGGGCCAATGAACACTAATGCTGAGAAAACAGCAATGGCAATACCTCGAGTCTCATTTCCAAACATATCGGCGAAAGCGCCACCGACGACGGCCAAAGGACAAGAAGCGAAAACGCCTGCGAAGAATCGACATAACATTAAGGTCTGGAAATCCTTTGCTGTTGCTGCCGCGAACATGAAACAGGTGAAGACAAAGCATGCTCCGGTGATTGGTTTCTTTCGACCATAGAGTTCAGAGATCGGACCAAAAAACAATGGACCTGCAAGATTTGCTCATTAGCCATAATGAATTATTCAGGTTGAAGATTGAATGAGCATACCGGTTGCAAAACCACAAATATACAACGTCAAACCAAGGATAGCCACGACATTACTGACACCAAATTCATATGCGACTGGTGTCACAGCTGCCGAGTAAACGGATGAACCCCAAGATGCGATGATGGTATCAAATCCTAGAACTGCAGCAGTCCTCATCTTCCTTCCAAAAGTCCATGACTTTGCGTTCGCTGGATCATCTTCATCTGTTAGCTCGACGAGATAATTGCTCTGTTCTCCTACGAGATGGGGTGGCAATCCTCTATTTTTCCCTAATCGATATGATTTATGGGTCGTTGAGATAACGATAGGATTGGAGGGATGAGGTGCTAAGTCGAACATCTTTGTCTTGCACTCAAAAAAGATCAAAAACCTAATAATGTCGAATACGAAGTGGGACGATCACAGTCTTTTGGATGGATGAGACATTGAAAAGAATATACATGATGCGAGACATCCTTCTTATTATGTTGTTATTTCTTTTCCTTACTACTAAATATTCTCCGGACATGATGAAGGTTCTAGTGGCCATATTATGATGTATATCCACATAAAGTCCACAAAGTCATCAACCCACTCCGGCCGTATCATTAAGAAAACATGGAAAACATCAACTTTACCTCGGCAGGTTTGAAGATTTTTATTATATCTTTAGATGACCAAGCAAATGAATGGAAAATTCTGTTGTTTAGGGGTCCAACCGTCCAAGATCATTCCACGGCTGTTCTAGATCTACAGTGCCTCTGGACGGCACGGAAGGCGGCACGGATGAGATATCCCGATTTGCCAATAATATCGAAAACTTTATTATTTACAGTTTACAAATCTTTTTTAAAGGAGTTTTTTTCCTTTTTTTTCTTTTTCTCTCCAACAACTTAAAAGGACCGACCAAAACTTGAAGAAAAGTTTCTATCGGTTGGGTCGGAACTTGCTTGACTCAATTAGGTTTTCAAAATACCTAATAAATGAACCGAGGTACGGAGTACAACCTGTCAATACTATAATCTTGCTTTTTAGGGGTAAAATTGTTTTTCTTATGTACATACATGCGGAATTTGGTTCCGAATTTTCAATATTTTTGCAGGAATAATCTCGGATGTGGAAAATAGATTGATTTTTTTTTTCTTTTTTCATAACTTTTATTTATCATTGTCTTCAGAGTTTTCCACCCCTATGAACCGTCTAAAACCGTTCAATAGCCGACCGGTTACTCCGTACATCCTCAGCCAATGCCTTAAAGAAACCCTGAAACAAAATCCGAAATGGGTGGGTATCATGATTCATGATGGCCAAAACTCCTCAGACCGCGAGAGAACCAAAGAAAAATTCCGAATTCAGACCACTCTGAAGAAGAACCCCCCC
>NGKJ01000042.1:21466-55927 GCA_002162495.1 Myriosclerotinia curreyana | reverse complement strand
CCCCAAAAAAACCCCAATGCAGAAGGCAATACCCGTCAGCGTTCCTGAGTAATATGCCTCTCAAAATGACTGATTCACAGACAAATCCTGCTTCAACCCATTCTTACAACGAGGTGACGAACCACCCATTGCCAAATTTGCGTATCCGGCAAAAAAAAACTCATGGTTGAATACAGGTAAATTGGCAAGTATTAATCCACTTTCCGTCCGAAATAGTGGCCTTCGACCAACATTGATCATGCCAATCGTAGCATGCACCCGCATAGCAAAACTCTGGATTGTTTTCAAAATAATTGTAATTACGTGCCTTGATTCCATCGATCTTGTACTTGAGTTGGCTGGCAAGATCAAAGCTGAATTCCGTCATATCACCTCCAATTTGATTGCAGTTGTTGTCAAAGACCCAGATATAATCATCGTTCAAACCATCTTGGTATCTCGAGAGTGTGGTTTGGATACTGAGGGTACAGAAGCCTACTGGAGCGAAGCTGCAAATCTGGGCATCACGCGGGATCATGACGGAACCTTTATTTTCGGCAATTGGGGTTCCATTGGCGATCGAGATGGTAAGGACGAGGATGGTGAGGAATGCGATCATGTTGCGCATGATGCGGCTTGGGCTGGAGAAGAACATGTTGAAGTTGATGAAGGTGTTGAAAAATGGTTTGTGACTTTGGCTGAGGTGGTGTCAGTTCTGTTGTTTCTCAAACGCTTTATTTCTGATGCTTACATTTCGATTTTTGTACTCTTTTGAGTAACGGAAGAAGCGTCGAGTACAAGTGGAAGTGATGGATTCTTATTCAGAGAAGCTAATTGTGTTGATTCTTTGTCCTGTTGATGGGAGTTTGTATTGTCGTTATGGAGGAAGACGAACAACCTTTATGGACGTGGACGAGGAAGCATCTAAGCCCCCAGAATCTCACGATGCGGCGGTGCATGTTTAACTCGGCACTCATTATGGACGAGGATTCTGAGCCCCAAAATTCTAACCTTACTATACGGTGGTGAATGGTCAAGTTAGCACTATAAAACTTGGTACGGCGTACAAGGCTAATGGGGCTCATCGTCACCTCGATTCAGCGCTTCCCAGTATAGTTATTTTGAAGTTCCATTGGCCCAAAACACAGAGATCTTGAAATCAACACAGATCAATCTTAGCAACGCCACACTCGGACACCCAAATTTCGAAAGAACTAACACTAGGGACCTCGAACATCGGATGAGCTGCCGGATGTTCACTACTGATTAGCACAGCCGGGGTTAGGGACCTTGTGCTTTATTCTCCAGATTTATCACCACAGCCCATTCAGATTCGCAACGCCGAGAAGAGTTTCGTCGAATGAACAAATAGGTACCATTGATATGGGCCCTTGCGCCCTTGGGCTTGCCGGGGATGTGAACTTCGCCCTACCTTCCAACCTCTTTACATGGTATCTTTTTCCCCATTGGTCTTTCTCCCGCGTTTGCTCTTCCCTCTCTAATTTCATTGAATATGGGGCTGTACATTTCTGGATTCACTAGAGTGGCCATTCGATCTTTTCAAGTTGTAGAATTCACTTCTCGTCCCATCCTCATCTGGTTCCATTCATCTCGGCCCCTCCTCCCGCCACCCTCATCTTTTTTCCCTTCTTGTTGCACGTCTGAGTCTGAAAAATAATGCGATCGATCGTCTATTGGTTAATTCTTCTCTTTGAAGCTAGGCAGGCTGATTAATTCCAAGTTGAGTCAAGCCCCAGATCTCAAACCCAGATTTCAAACCTCACTAGATCCATCCATAAGCGCAAGGCTTGGGCCTATTTACGCTTGTTCGGTCATTGGTTTGTCTTCTTCATTTTGGAGTTTTGAACCCGATATATTTTTGGGGTTCTTCACGACCAGATCCCCATATTTTCCACGTGGTGCTCCTAATTATTAGCTGCAGGAGCAGACGTATTCACTCCTGAGTTTTGAGTATGTGGAAGACGTTGATTCCAGCTGATGTTCTCATCCTAACTCGTAGATGATGAGATGAGATGAGATGAGATTTGCGTCGATGATATGTGTTGAGTACCAAGTTCGAAAATTGATCGAGATAGGGAAAGGCATCTACTAGATTGCCGCTGCCTTCAGTTCTAGGCTTTTGGCTTTCCTATTTGGGATGTAGATGAGGTTATTCAGGATTGTAGATGTGCAACGAAAAGGAATAGGATGGATGGTGGGATGGGATGAGATGGGATGAGATGGGATGAAATGGGATGAGATGAGACGGATAGGCACACTCCTACACCACAGATGAATATCGAGAGTAGTCGCCTATGGTTTGTTTCCTAATCACCTCATCTTATGGTACTCCAATCAGATTGCTGAATAGCGAGAGTAGGAAGTTAGCATTGTAAGTCACTCGACTGCGGTCCTTGTATCGTTTAATACATCCGGTTTTTTGGATGCTCAAATTGACTTGGGGTAATCCTGCAAAATCATGGAAAACCGGAAGACCTCTGTTTGGATTTCACTATTCAATGAGTCAATTATTATATTCCTCAATGCAACCACCCCCTTTTCCTATCGAAGAGGTTGATGAAAATATCGCAAAGTGGAAAGCCTTAGTATATACCAAGTTTCGTGAACGAAGGAGAAAAATCAAGGCATCTCTCTGGCCAAAGAAAGTTTTTACTTTGCCGGTCTTCAACAATAATTATGCTTTATTCGTCGACTCCTTTTTTTGAAAGAGGAAGTGGAGCCGGATGTAGAGTTGTGGTGGGATTAGGGGTAGAATTAAGGAGATGGAGATGTTGAAGCTTTTCATTTTACTCTTACCATCTGGTCAACTCAAAGTCTTAAACTTTGAGCCAGGGTAAGGATAGTCTCAAATTTTCAATAAAAAGTTCGGTTAATCTCTCCTATTATTCCACGGAAAGTAAGATAAATTACTCTGATACCACGCAGAAGTACGGAGTACAGTCAGTTATTTGACTCTTGTACCTTTTAAGTTTCACCCATGGATTCTACCTACCATAGTTTGTCTACCTTTCAACCATTAATTGTTTCTCCCATACTCCATAGATTCTACCCTTCGACCATGGATTCTCCCATAGACTCTCCCCTCTAACAGTAAACACCCACCCAGGAAGCTTCGTTCCACCACACAGCCAGTACCAATGCACGATCTTCTCTGGAAAATCCGGACATGCTATACGTATTAAAGAGGTGCTTAATTTCACCGCTAAAGAAGTGGAAAGTATAAAAGATATTCGAAGTCGTTTTGATTCGTTTATTTAATTACTCGTAAATACTTAATTAACATTTCTCTAAAAACTTTCATGTTCAATTAAGTTACCAATAAAGTTTAAAATAAAGTATATAAAATGAATCTGATTGAATACTTATTACAATAACCTTAAATCATGAATAGAATACGAAGTGATACTGATAGTAAAGAGGGAGTGAATACATCGGATTGAACCCTTGTAATAGAGGGTTTTATTGGAAGGTAATTAATACAGTAAATATATTGAAATATTTTTATACTTTGTTAGTGAATGAGATTTATATTTTATATTTATAAAACGCTCAATTCGATTTATTTATTTAAATTTTAATAATATCTATATATAAAGTTTTAAAGAAACTTGAATTAAATATTGAATTTATTTGTTTAGATTTTTTTAAGATTATTTTAAAGTTTAGATTTAAAAATTAAAAATTAAAAATTAATAAGATAATGATTATAAAGTTTAAAAGTTTTTCATTTAAATTAATATTATAAATTTTAATATAAAATAATATATTATTATTTATTTTAATTTAAAAAATAAAAATTATAATAAAACTATATCCTACAAATCCTATTATAAAACATTTATATATTTAAAAACGTAATAAAATACTATTATGTTGTTATGATTTTTGAAATTTTCGTTTGTGAAATTGAAATTCATATTATATTTTATATTTTATATTTTAAAATGATTTTAAGTTAGCAATTAAAGTTCGCCGAAGTTCCTTAGAATCTTCAAGATACCTTCGTATACGAAGATTCCGGGCATTATAATTAAGCCTTTACAGGGTCATACACTGAATTTGGCTTTATAAGGTCTGTATAACAATCTATAGAGGCTTAGCAAACCTATAAGCTTTAGGCTCTAAAAGCTTATTACAGTTTATTTGAGAATTAATCTCTAGGTTTATAGAAAATCATCTCACCCTGGAAAAGCTTATACTCTGGACTATAATGACCGGAACCTCCGCGTGCTGTACCGGTATGCTATCGATGCTGTTTATCGCGAAGCTTCTGCGGAAGAGTAGATGCTATAGTTGAAGGGTAGATGGGTAGAATATCGAATCCAATTGTAGGTGGCCCCGCTTTCACGCTTTGTTTCAGCTTCGCTGGCGTTGCAGTTGAAACTGTCTTCACGCGCAAAAGTCATTTTTACATTTCAACTTGGGAAAAATAAAGTTATTTCTATATCTTAAAGACTATAAGAAAGCTATGATTGTCTTTAATATATAAGGTTATAAAATTTTCTTTAGAAATTCAATAATATAATTTTTAATATTATATAATAATTTATTTAAAAGGTATTTTAAAATTTACAAATTAATAATATTATTAATAAAAATATAAAGGTTTTTTATAAATAAATATTAGATTTATAATAAAAATTTTATAAGCTTTATTGTTTTATATAGAAAAGTTTTTTAAAGTTTTTAAATCTTTTTTAATTTAATTAGAATTTGCAAAAAATCTTAGTTTTTTTTCTATAATCGATTTAATTTCTATCAAATTTCATAAACAAAGAATTAAATATAATTCTTATAACAAATAATCTCTTAAAATTAAAACTGTTTTCTCTTTTTTTTACCAATTAAAACCCTATTTTCATATATACAAAACCCTTTATTATTTGTTTAGATTTCAAAGCTTCAATATCGGAGAATCACGGATTTATTCAATATCCATACGAAGGTTTGCAACAACTCTTTGCATTTATACTTTGAACAAAATGACCCACTAGAATTTCGTTAAAATGCGTATTACACATTATAGTCTTCAAACTAAAGATCGGAAGAGAGGGTAAGAGTTGTCTGGAGAAAAAGAGCGGAAATTAGCAGCCAAGCTAGCCCTATTTTATGTTAATATTTATATTGACGCTTTTCGTGACCACTCTGACCCTGCAATAAGCCTCTACCAGGAGGTAAGCAGTCTTTGAGTCAAGAGCAAATAAATACTCGAGCATTTCCAACAATAATGGGATGAGAAAAGAAAGTATCATTTTGAGTTTCTATATCCAAATTCATAATAGCAATCCGTGAACGAGAACGAGAACACTTGCTTCCAAGATCCAATTCCAATTCCAAAGAGTGCGTAAAACTTACCACTCTCCACGAAATCGACCCAACTAACTTTACATCAGATCTCACACTTACAAATCACCCACTCAACTCAAAATGCAAACCCCAAATACCACATCAAGCCCTCTCCGATTCATATGCGCCATCCTTTTCCTCTTCCTCTTCACCCATACACTCGCACTTTCTCATGTGGTCAACTACCCGGTTTCCGGCCCCAAACATGAATCGCTATCTGATGAGTTTGGGCATGCTGAGCTAAACTAGAGGAGCTACAGAAGAGAGATCTCGTCATGGTTGAAATCTTGGGTCTGCACAGGATCTCCTCATGGCTGAACCTATTTCACGTAGAGAAATCCCATGCGAGTAATATATGGATAAGGATATCTTGCTTGGGGTGAGGAGTTCGCGGTTTAGGGGAGTTAATGGGTGTCGGTATGTCAAGATACTCTTGGGGCTAAAGAGGATGCGAATACAATCTTGATGGCTAGGCTGCACTTGCTTATACTCAACCATCGCAAGGTTCGCGGAATACCTTCTGTTGTTACATACATTTAAGCGGCACGAATATACCCAAACAGAGGGATTGGCGCCGAGGGTATTCGAAAAAAGAGGAATGGTCATGGGTGGGAGTTCAGCGAGGGTTCGAATACACTTTGGTTTGAGCGTGGGGAAGGACTCTTAAAGAGGTGGGCGTTTGGTGTTAATGATGGGACTTTTCAGATAAATTCTAATCGTTGATGAGCTGTGATCTTACCAATTGCAAATTGGAGGATTCGCGCAATGTACGTCCTGGTTGTCAGAAGACGCTTCGACTTTGGAGTTGAAATCGTTAACTCTCCGTTGTTCGAATGAGGCTATTCAGATACAATTAGCGAGTGTTACCTAGATTTGGGATCTTATCACGTGTTGGGATATATAGGAGGTCTCGCTACCCTTCCTTGCTATGAGACCAATCAATGAAGATCATTGATTTTTTATCTTATTGAACTTGCATATTCGCCACATCAAGCCCTCATTTTCTTGTACGGATTCCTCGCTGTTTTTTTACAATTAAAATAAATATCTGGTTATCCCAAGCTCAGAAATGATGCCTCACTCGACCCTGATACCCGTCTGGAACACGAATCGGACGACAACGAGAGAAAATCTAGTGAAGGTAAAATTTTTCCTAATATGGCATACATAGAAGACTCTGCGGTGGTCAACATGCACAAGATTAAGCGCCAGGACTGACGTGAAATATGCTATAATATATCATAAAATCCTCTCGAAAATACCACGACAAGGAACGACCCTCCTCCTGAAGTTGTATCCAATCTCAAGCTCCGACATGATATCAATTTCGACCCCGATTTGCATTTCGGAACTAATCTCAACGGAGAAGACAAAAAAGGGCCCAGCAAGCTAACGATTTCTAGAAGACGATGCGGTCACATCTTGGAGACTATGTGACTGATCTAGAGAAACTGGAGAAGGCGAATGAATGTATTTGGATTCGCTACGGGAGAGCTCAGCAAAGTGATCAACCCTAAGAATTCATCGGCATTCCACGATCCTAATGGACCTGAAGCTTTCGCAAAGGAACTTGGGACATGTAAACCAAGCGACTCGATCGAGGCTGTAGAAAATTCCCGAAAGATAACCAAAGCAAAACGATGAATATGTATCTACTGCCAACGGGCCGATCCAAGCCACTCTCCCCTTGAAGAATTGACGGAAGATAATCTACACGATATTTTCATATAGGAATTCACTGATTCAATGTGCAAACTTTCGACTCCATCCAAATTCCGACTTGAAGAGCTGCCTTAAAGCAAAGCTGATCTCTTGGCTTGCCTTATCGACGAAATTTCAACTCGAGGCTCCTGCGAAAGTCTCCCTAAAGTAACCGAGAGAAATGGCCTTCATCAACAACTAATTCCCTTGCGATATATCATTGCGTGACCTATCATGAGCCGACCAATATTTCCCCAAGGGATGGTTCTTCTCAGACCGGAAATTAGACGCAGAAGTAAACCACGATGATTCGGCGCTTGCACTCAAACCGGGAGATCAATTCACTTTGCACGCCCCTCCCCTCAGACAACGAGATGGTATCCATAAGTCCAATCTTATATCAACTAATTACCAAGAAACTAGCTCGACACCATCTGATCTAATCGAAGCACGCTTCACACCCTCATTTCATTTTGTAGACGAAGAATAATTTTTCTCGTGGCCGGTTACCACTTACCACTTACCAGACCCTCCCCGACTTCCCTGTGCATACATATCTCCTCTCCTAGAATTTTTGTCCCCCTCTGATCTCATCAAATCCGAACCCTGAATCCCGGTCCAAAACATCAGATCAATTGTGGGATTGAAGGTCTAGAATCTCAATCAGTATCCCTCCCCTCCAGTGGATTATCGAGAAGAGTTGTAGAAAATCGCGGGTGCGAATCTGGATGTTTTGGCTATTTGATATGATGGAGAGTAAGGTGATGCCAGATTGCACTTGTACTGATTGATGTTCGTGGGGAAACCTTGGAGAGATCAATGGATAGAATGCGGGGAGAGAGGTATAAAGGTTTATATGAAAAAGTGATGCGGTATGATGCAATGTATATTGTACATTATTTGAGTTTCTATTCTATATCATTAAATTATTAGATATCTACATACACATGTCTACTCATGTACAATCATGAAATCCCGTCTAAACCCCCTCCCCTAAGGAAGGTATAAAAGTATCCGTATCCCATCTAAATGTTGGCGAGAAGCCCCTCCGTGAATCGTGACACCGTCCCAAAGCCGTTACATTCATATTAACCACAAAACTATAACCCACTGACCTCCGACGCCCTCAAAACGAATTAACCACCCACCAACCTATTGATCACCTTTCGCAAGTGGCGCCTCCATCTTCGCCTTTGTCGTCTTCGTATTATCAGCTTTCGAATCCCTCTTGAAAAACGCGCCCAAAAACCCTAACTTCTCCTCGAGACTCTTTCCACTACTCTTCCTCACTCGTATCAAATAATAAAAGAAAACCGCCATGAATATATTGAACACGATATACGCAAACCCAATACCGTAATTTCTCCATCTAGTATCGTAGGTAATAGCTACTGTAGAAAGGTACTGGTCTGCGGTTGCTATGGAACAGTATTGACAGTCGGAGGTAGCGTTTGGGTTGTTGATGGATCCTCCGGCTGATGCGATGTAGGATTGAAGGTAGTTGCCGCAGGTTTCACCGGCGGGTGGTTGCATGATTGCGAGTTCGTTGTTGGAGCAGTCTATTTTGCGGCCGGATAGACCGGTGGATGCGATTGCTGAGACAAGATCTGAGAATGATTGTTAGTTTATTGTGCATTGATTCAAGATGGGGGAAAATGAGAACTTACAAGTCAAAGGCGAAACCCGATACATGAAGATCCAGAATCCGGGAAGCGCTTGTGGAGGCTGGAATACACCGTTGAAAGTAAGGATGAGTGAAAACAGCAGTGTAGCGACATTACCCGCGGTTTCAGCATCGGGAAGAGCGGCAATAAGCATATGTGCAAATGTACTAGCGAAGACGAAGTATTGGACCAGAAGGAGGAGAACAAGGCCTTGGCGTTGAGATGATGGGATACCTTCGCTGGTGTAAATTGGGTAGAAGTAGGACGCAAATACCAGGATACCGAGGAGAATTTGATATGGAATTTCGACGGCAATATTCGCGATGATAAAAGCTTTCCAGCTGTAGGCTTTTGATGGTCTTTCACGAACCTCGTAAAGATCTCTTTGGAGGATAAATCTAGGCATAATTTGTTGTACAAGGGTCGTGAAGATAGTCGAGATCATGAAGACGGAGAAGATGGCATCTTGGAGACCTTGCTGAGATGAATCGGCGTGGAAAAATGAGAAGCCGATGAAGAGGGCGGATGCCACACCAAGGAGAAGCTTGGAGTATACATATCCGGGGGTACGCCAATATTGCTGGAACACACGTTTCAAGACTTCGATGAGCTGAGCCCTGAAGGGCACGGCGAATTCACTGTGCGAAGTGTTGTCCTCGCCAGATGATTGATGACCCATTTCTTGTTCAATGCGTGAAAGTTCTGCCTGAACATCCTTGGCCTCGTCACTATCTTTCCATACTTGATGCCTAATTCCAATTAGTTTTGAAGATACCAAATACTGTCATAAGTTCTTACCAGTCTTGAGTAGATTTACCCTGTGCTCCAGCACCAACCATAGTTAGCATATACTCTGCAGGGTTCTCATCTTCTCCACATTTTGCCGCTCCATGAGATTCAAAATAGTGAAGTAACGTCTCTGAATTGTGACCGATGTCTCCAAAGTAGACGGTCCTTCCTCCTTTTGCTAAGAATAGTAAACGATCAAATTCTTGGAACAGAATAGCGCTAGGTTGATGAATAGTGGCCAAAACCGCCTGACCGTTATCGGCTAGCTTTCTCAAGAAAGAAACGATTGCCCACGAAGATTGCGAATCCAAACCGGAAGTAGGCTCATCCAAAAAGAGTAGGAGCGCGGGTTTGGCAGCTAACTCAACACCGATAGTCAATAGCTTTCGTTGTTCCACGTTCAACCCCTCTCCTGGAACACCAACTACTGCTTCCGAGAAGTCTTCCATGTTCAACATCTTGATAACATCTTCAACGAAATCATACTTTTCTTTCTTGGAAACAGTTTGGGGTTGACGCAGCATAGCCGAGAATCTAAGAGCTTCTCTAACAGTTGAAGTCTCTAGATGCAAGTCTTGTTGTTGAACGTAGCCGGTCTTTCGCTGAAATGATGCGTCAAGGGGCTTCCCGCTAACCAACATGTCGCCAGTAATTACGCCCATGGAAACCCTTTGAGCCAGAACGTCAAGTAAGGTTGTCTTTCCTGCACCAGAAACACCCATCAGAGCCGTTAAAGTTCCCGGCTTTACCCATCCGGATACATTATCGAGAAGTCTTCGAGGCTCGTTCTTAATCTTGATATCGTAGCACACATTTTTCCATGTGAATACATCAGTTTGGGGTGCCAATGCCTGAACATTTTCATCTCCCTGTTCATTTGAGTTACCACCCTTGGTACCCAAAGCGGTTCCGGAAGATGCTTCTTCGTCATTTTTTGCACCGCGTTCGGCGGCTAGTAATTCTTCTGGCACATGTCCGCGACGGAAGACAAGAACTTCGGCTTTGCTACCGCTAGAGGCGTTGAACTCGGTTGCAAGAAGATAAACTGCCAAGAAGAAAATAATGAATGCAAACATAAATCCCAAGTTACGCCAGATGTGGGAGTAGGAGTATTGAAACTTTGCTTGCAAATAAGCGTCACCACTGACAGTAGTCGAACCGACAACAGATCCAGCCACAGCACAAATAAAATTATTTCCACTTTGAACATAGCCAGCCCCTGAGGGTGCCAGAGCCGAGCAGGCGACATTCTTTCCGTGTAATTCGTTAACGAACAAAGATTCAAATGCATATGCAACTGGGTTGATCCATGAAATCCATTTGAACCACGGATGCATCAATGGTCTGGGAATGACAAAACCGGTATAAATGACAATAGCCAGGGTAATCACACCAGCGATAGCCAGTGCTTGAGAGATCGTCTTTGTTGCTGCTGCAATACTGCGGTAAATTTGACTCATCTAGAATGCTTGTTAGCTTGGTCCAAAAACCCCTAGAAAGGGGACACTTACAGTTAGAATGGCCACAAAGTTAAACAGGAAGAAGACGAAAAATGCACCGGCTTCCCTTTTCAGGCCCGCGAGAAAGTATAAAATAACGTTAAAGCACACTGCAATCAGGAATTTCACCGGTATATCGATAACAACACCAGCCAAGGCTTCAGTGAAAGGATGGTAAAATGCGTAAGATGTCTGTTTTTCTACAATTGGTCGCTGAGCATATAGAGTGTTGATTTCCGAAATGGCTATCAGGGCGTTCAACAATACGGCAAAGAAGATTACACCACCTTTCTGGAAGAAGCTTCCTGTATTATCCGGGGTATCGTAGAAGATAGAGCCGATGATCAAAGCCATGACAATCTGCCCTAGAATTGTAGTGACGGTAGAAGTTTTGTCGTTCCATAAGCGCTGATATGCTCGTTTTGCGCAGTACTTTGTCTGCATGACTATGCTGACTGTGTATGGCGACTCTGGTCGTAGGTGGTCTGCTTGCATGCCTTTTCGACTTGCTTTGAATTGATCCAATGTTTTGCCTCCCATGGGGAATTCTTCTTCGTGTGCTTTCATTTCGTTCATCATATTCTTAAATATTGTCGAATCTCTGAAGTATTTCTCAAACTCTTCAGGAGTCCTAGGAACCTTATTCTCGAAGCCCGGTCTCACTCTTCGTTCTGAAGGATTAGTGATTGAGGTCAAAAAGTCACCAGTGGTTTGTCGACTATAATCAGTCAACATTATTCAGCTATATTCATGTATTCATGACACCTTGTATTATGGTGTGCACTTACCTGGGACATTCCCAGCCCATATCCACAAAGTACTGCTTGGCTTGATCGCATGATCCGAAATAGATTTGACGACCTTCATAGAGTACAACAGCCTTGTCGAATTCATCATAAATCTGTTGACTGGCTTGATAGATTGCAACCAAATGACATGAACCGCAAAGATTGGCAGTCATCCGTAAAGACTTTGTGAACTAGTTCTTAGGTCAGCGATGCCATCCACCCATTAAAGTATGAGAATTTACATACCTCCAGAGCAGTTGCGGCATCCAAACCACGTGTAGCGTTATCCCATGAAGCAATAGGCGATCCAGCTAAAGCCATCTCAGCAATACTGACACGTTTCCTCTCACCTCCAGATACACCTCGTACGAAGTCGTTACCAACTTTAGTATTGTACGTATGGGATAGTCCAAAGACAGCCATAACGACCTTAGTCATATGCTTTGCCCAAGCCTCACGAGTTGTTCCATCAACAAGCCTTTGTTGGGGTGTACGTACGCTTGCCGCGAATTCTAAAGTTTCTCCGACAGTCAAATGAGGGAAATGCTTGTCGACTTCTTGATTGTACACTACTTCGCCTCGGAACTGTTTGAGCATTTGCTTTTGTGTGATGCCTATAGTCTTTTAGCATTATCCATGATCCCATATGAACATCTCACAAACCGTTATAATGAATCTCTGATTGAGGCTTCATATCCAATCCAGAAAGCTCTCCCATCAATGTTTTGAGAAACGTGGAACAGCCAGAACCAGGTCTCCCGAGAACAATCAGCATCTCCCCTGACTTTAAAACGCCATTGAAATCGTTTAAAATGGTCTTTTCCTGACCTTTCCCAACGAATTCTCGAATTCGGAAAGGTGCCATCAATATCGAGCCAACATCCTTCTGTACATTTATTGCTGATCCAGAACCGCATACTTTAAGATTTTTGAATACAATTCCAGCACGTCTTTGTATGACATGATTCTCGTCCGTTAATCTCATCATCCTATAAATTTCTTAGATTTTGTCCAACATGCTCTATGGATATGATGAAGCTTACATTTTGGTCCATTTAATAACATCAAATTCTGAGGAGTTGGGGTCCAAGGCTGGATCCCCAAACTTGACCCCCGCCAACGTATCCTGCTTTTCCAATTCACCATTTCCAGATGTGCTCTGGGTAAAAGAACGCCCCAATTGAGAACCCCCGAAGCCTGAAGCTATTTTTTCCAATTGTTCTCGATCCCCTACTCTTATGGGTTTGAACTGTTTATCCCGAATAGTTTCATTCGTTCGGCTGGGCTGTAATGAAGGATTGGAATCTGTAGAGCTATCGGATGTAGATGTTACTGGTTGTTCGACTTCATTCGGCTCATGAGATATCGATTCGGGATTGAGAATGTTCTCTGATCGCTCAGAAAAGTAATCATGGCGTTCAGAATTCATACCAGAAGCCATATTGGCTCTGTGGGTTGTCAATGTCGTCACTGAATTAAGAGTAAAAATAAAAGTAAAAGTAAAACAACGGGAAGTTTATCTAAAACCTAGGTACCTAAGGTCAAGTTATATCTTTTATACTCGAGTACAACAAACAAACAATGAATACTGATGCAATTACCTAATGAGCTTAATAATATAAATGACGAGAGATGAGAGATGAGAGAGAATGAATAATAACCTACTCCCTAGTTACGGAAGTTTGATGCCGTTCATGTCTTTTATCAAGTTTTATGAAAGTTACTTACTGCCGATCTTATCAGATATTTCCTTCTCGAAGAATAAGGAAACTACTATTTGGAATTTTATAATAATACCTATTAAGGATTAATATAGTTTATAATAATATATTAAAGTTAATTCTTATTTTATATAATAAAATTTTATAAATCTAGATTATAAGAATATATATATATAATTTTAAAATCTAATATTCTTATATATTTTTTATAGTTAATTTATATAGTCTTTTTAATTTAAAATAAACAATTAATAGGTTTTATAATAATAGTAATATAATAATAGTAATATAATGATAATAATATAATGATAATAATATAAATTATCGTAACCATTAGATTCTATTGGTTCAACTATTACTCTTCACCGAATTTTGTTCGTTTGCGTCTCAATTTAGATCTACACATGGATTATCATTGGCTCACCGGCATTCATAGAAAGTCCGCAACTCAGCAATAAAGGGAAACGCCTCTTATTGTTTACTGGTACTTGGAGTTGAGAACTTGTCTTGGTGAATGAGCCGGCGGATGAGTAGAAGCTGGCGGTTGAGTAGAAGCTGGCGGTTGAGTAGAAGCTGTCGGTTGAGTAGAAGCTGTCGGTTGAGTAGAAGCTGGCGGATGAGTAGTGTTCCGTATCCGTATTATTATTCTAGGATGAGAAACTTTAAATCAATATTTTTAATATAAAGATTGTGAAATTCCCCATTATTGTTGAATATCGGATTTGAATTTGGATTCTTATCCGTGCCAGTTCCAAGTCAGTCAGTACGTACAGTACTTCCTTGATCCATTATTATTATTATTCGGTTACGGGTTCGGATCTTTCTTCTTGCGATATCGATCATAAAACCTTTTGCATAAAACTACCCCCAACTACCTAGCAAGAGTATTCAAGATCTGCTGCGGCTATCTCACCCAGTAGGGCTGACATCAATCAGCTTCATTTACATACATACAGCTGACGAAGCAGTAAGTAGTAAGCAATAGGTACGTAGCTTAGTGTATCGCTAATGACAAAGACTTGCACATCTTTCTTCTATCTTCTTATCCAAACACACCGTATGTCTGAAGCCAAGGAGATCAAGGTGATCAAGGAGACCAAGGAGACCAAGTAGAGAGAGAGACCGCGGACAATTATTCTATCGGAACAGAAACCTTCGAAGTTAACCGTTTATGACGACAAGCCTTCAGACAGGTCGAGATTCAAACAAGCCTTTTACCATCAGCCACTTATCTCTGCCCAGACGCGAACACATACGCTATGAAGGATTAAATGACCTTGATCCCCTTTAATTCACAATTGATATTATTATGTACTAACTAACTAATTAACTAGCTAGGTGCTTCTTTTATAGTACGCCATCTCCTTGATCATTATTGTCAAAGGACGTAATAAAGTTCGCTAGATCAATCATTATTATGTTGGTTATTTGGTCATTGGGGGCGATAAATTGAAGTCTCTCTTCCTTGAGATAAGTAACACAACAACAACAACAAAATGTGGAGCCGCCTCCTTTTCCTTTCCCCCCTCGTTCTTTACTCGTTAGTCGCGATTAGAAAAATACACGTGATGATATCATCACATGACTTTGATCATTTGTATCATATCATATCATATCATATCATATCATATCAAATCATATCATATCATTTTGGGTCGTCGTTAACAGAACAGAACAGAACAGAACAGAACAGCGGAGGTGCAAAGTAAGAATCTTCTAAGAGAGAAAAAAGGGGCTGGTATATTCGTAATCACAATGCTACAATCGCATTTGAGATGATAATTTCAATGCATTGAGTTTCAAAACAAGGATTCTCCTTTTAAAACATCAGAGCTGTGTTCACTGCGCATCGTGTGCTTGCATGACAGCATGAAAATGCAATTCATTCAATTTTACCTCAAAATTAAAAGATAATCAAAGGGAAGTATTCTATTCTTTCCTTCTCGAGGATTTCCATCTTCTCTTCTTCTTGTATTTCAAATCTCAGTCAAGTCAATTGAGATTCAGTAGATGGCAAACCACGTATATTATGAACTCCCAGCGGAGCCAATAGATGTCGCAACTAGGCCACTTGATCGGTCACAAAATCAACAACAACAACTACTACCTTCATTACCACCCAGGGGTTCATTGACTTCTCAACCAGAGAACAACGAGTCATCGACAATTCGAGGCGTTCCTGGAGATGATCCATCTGCTAGCCCTCTACCACTTTTCACACGACGATCTAACTCGAATCTTTTAAGCCAATCTTCGGGAAATACAACCCCAACATCTCATCACAATCGACCCGACATACCCACAACTCAATCCTCACAAACCACCACTTCAGACATCCCACCACCCCTTCCAGGTAATAAACCGAACTTGAATCTAAAGGCTGGTCCAGCACTTCCACCCCGAAGAATTTCTCAACATCATCCCAATGAAATACACTACACCAGAGATTCCCACAAAGTAATCGCCTATCTCATACCGCTCCCCAAGCCCATCAATGTCTCCGATGCAGAATTTCCCCAGGTTCGTTCTACTTACAAGTTCACAATACCAGTCCGCTAACTGCCATTAAGCGCTATCTAATTTATACACCACCCGCAGCTCATCTTCTGAAACCAGCTGAAGGAATCAAAGAAGGGAAACGCCATAAATTAAAACGTTTCTGGCAGGGTGAAGTGAGTACACTTCACTTTCTGTCCAAAATCCATGGATGGTATCACATGACCCCTAACTGATCATCGTCTCATTACCCCAGGTCAAAAAGGCTAAAACATATGATGGTAAAACTATGAGTCTCAAGGGACTTCACAGCAAAACTACCCGAGGGGTAATATGGGGGATCAACTCTATAAAAAATACCGACATAACATTCCTCAACCGTGTCCCCAGAAAAGGTACCCCCATGTCTTTCACCCTAGATCATCCCCCAGCCCCCAAACTAATATCCCATCTCCCTTCCCCCAGAAATCGAAGAGCTCCACCTCATCTACCCGCCCTCAATCCCCCTCTCCCCAATCGACCTCCGCCAACAATTCATATCCCAAATGAACCGCACCAAATCCCGCGCAAAAAAGCACGCCGCCATATCCACCCTTCTGCTCCTTCCAACCCTCTTAATCGATACCTTCGCGGCCTTTATATGTCCTTTCGGAGGTCTCTTCGAAGTAGATGCCATCTGGACATTCACTTCCGTCCGCGGCTATTTCGTCTCGCGCTCTATTACCAAGCGTTTGGCTCCCCAAGACACCACACACGAGCATGAGGCAATGCGCACTCAAGATCGGGAATTGGATCTTCGATTCCAGAAAAGCGAGGAAGTAATTTTATTAGAGCGATATGTGAAGGAACTGTGCCATAAAGGAAATCCGGCGAGGTTTGAGAGTGCCGGGGATCCTCCCACGGAAACGGAGGTTTTGAAGGCGATGGGGTGGGAGGCGGATGTGAGGGGGAGGGTGAGGAGTGGTGAGAGGGGTGGGATGCCTGAGGGAGGGGTGAGGGATGCGGATGATGAGAGGTGGCAGGAGCGAGAGGTGAAGGATGATTTGTTGGGGGTTTTGGGGAAGGGGGCGAGGAGTTGGGATGGCTGGTGTAAGAAATGGGAGAAAGATCCGAAGAAGGCGGAGAAAAATTGAGAGTGATATAGGAGGAATGAAAGAGTAGCCTTTTTTTTTTGGAAAGGGGCTTGAGAAAGGAGGTTAGCGATGTCAACTTTAATGATCTATGTCTGGATATAGATGTTTGGTTGGAGTGGAATACCAAATGTTGAATAATTATGTAAGTTCATGTATATTAGACCATATTACAAGTCACCGCAATATTGATGAGAACTCAATCAGCGTTACAAGACGAATCAAAAGATTAAACCCATAATTCCTCCAGTCTTAGACTGATGAATTGAGTAGAAATGAAAGCGAGTACTTCGCCTGCTTGCTCAGTGCTCACACACCACCGTTCATTTCTCCGTTACATGAGGAATAATGCACTCTTCACAGTCACAGTATCTCACAATGTGTTTGGATGATAGAGATGCATAAAATTGCATACTTTAATCTTCAGACGTCCAGAATTACTCTGCGCTCAATGTCGTCAATGGCTGGCTATACGGTTCAGGATGGAAATGTGGAACTTCAAAGCCGTTTTATGTATTCGATATTAGCTAGTCGACCGTATGTAATTGATATTATTAGTCGACCGTATGTGGTTAATATTATCCAGCGCCGTATGTAACTAACATCATCCAGTCAACCGTATGTAATCGATTTTATCAGCCGACAGTGTGTACTCAACGTCACCCAACCGACCGTATGTACTCAACATCATCCAACCGACCGTATGTACTCAGCATTATCCAGCGCTGCATGTAATCAACATCATCCAACCGACCGTATGTATTCTCTGAAACGGCTCCTTAACAGTTCCCAAATCACTAGGGCTTTGCTTGGAACTGCTACGGTCATGCTTTAGCTTCCTAGCGCCAAACCCGAACAGCATATAAACCCGTCTCCCCACAGGCTCTCCTGCATTTTTCAATTTTAGAAAAATCCTTCAAACGAATTTCGAGATACTCATCACACTCATACTCATAAACACATACCAAATTGATTTACATACAACGAGTCAAAGTGTCGACTGACTATCACTATGAATTCCCCTCATCACAATACCATCATGCGATCCACGGAATCCTATCTCGATACGCTTCCGATCGAAGTTCGAATCATGATCTACAAGCTGTTGTTGGTAAACCCCATGCTGGCAACCCCCGAAGCCATCGCTGAAGACACCGAGTATGGCGTCGATGCCGTCTATGGACTCTCACCTGCTATCTTGCGTACGAGTCGCACCATCTATGAAGAAGCTTCCGAGGTCTTGTATGATCAGAAATTCATCATCGAGTGCGATTATTCCGCTGTTGGGCGGTCGCGAAATGATCCTCCAACGTACCCATGTCCTTGTCCTCTGTTGAGAAACCTGGTGTCGGCTGAACTTTTCCCACGCCACAGACTTCAGATTCCTACTCAATCCGTCGCTATGAGTAGGGCGCGTTCCTGGAAGGTTCTTGTGGATCCGTCTAATAAGGATATAAACCGTCATCAGCAGTTCTATGAGTTTTGCAAGGCAATCTGTGACACTCGTCCCAAAGAGATTGAAGTCGTCGTATTGAAAACCTCACGCAAGCGAGACCCTCTCCTGGTTCGATCTGGTCTGACCTATTTGAAGCCATGGGAGACTCTTGCACCCCTGACTATGCTGAGAAACGTCAGAAAGTTGAGCATTAGGAATGAAAGCCCACCATTTCTTCACCAGGCGGACGTTGTTGACCCTACCACGATTTTCTACGAGTCGCACGGGCCGGGAAAGTTATTGAGTCGCATGCTACAGAAGTTAGCACAAAGTGACAGACCGACAGAGAAGTAGGAATCCCATTCTTTCATGATACGAAACAGAAATGCTAACTCGAGACCTAGATTGTATGAAATGCATTCCAATCTCGTCAATCTCGCCAAGACCTTCGAGAGATATCTCCCCTTCAAACTTGACATGGAGTTCCGCAAACCCGCCGATCATGATTTTTGGTCCTTGAACGAGCATGCGGAGGTCCTGGAGAAGTCGGGCTACGCGAATTACTTGCAGTACCAACAACCCAACCCATATTGTCGCAGGGGCGTCCCCGATAATGATGGGCAGCTCCCCGGAAATAACTCCTACCTCGAAGCTGACCTATCCAAAACCCGAGACGCGGCCTTGACGATGCAAAATCGAAATTTCAAGATCCACAGAAAGTGCATTCTCCAGCATTTGAAGCCCCAGCTCGACCGTTTGGCCGCCGCTTCCGAAGATCTCCGATACTTCCACATGGACATGCGCCGGGAACTTGCACGAGGACGACGACCTTTCGAATATTTTTGCCCCACCTGGATGATCATGCTTGAAAGCTATGCAAAAGAATTTGAGCGAAAGAAGGATATTGAAACCTTGGCGGAATTCCGGAGACAAAAGCGAAGATTTGATAAGCTCCAGGCAACTTGGCCGCGAGAGATCATGTTGGCTCAATTGGACGGAATGTTGGAGGAGAAGAATTTTGTGGATTTTAGAGAAGTGGCGGAGAAAGTGGAGGATGATATGGAACAACAGCGAAGAGATATGATAGCGGGGTTTGAGAATTTATTCAATGCAGATGAATATCCCGGTGAGATAGCCCACGGGATGGCTGGGGTCGATCTATGAGTTACTCTTTCGTATGCGGATCGGAGATATCGAGGGTGCTAATAAATTGAATACATCACTGGTAGACAATGCAATCACATATTATTGGGGGGTGGGATGGTAGAATAGGCAGTTAATTGCAGCGTATGTAGCATGAATCAAGTCAATTAGATAAAGCTGTTTCTAGATGATTGAAAAGTGATTAATAATTAACAACTTGTTTCCAAAAAGATTTGATGCTTCAAATCTTCATACACACAACCGTGACAATATCCCTCTACAAAACCAATACATTCATTCTGCCGAGAAAATACCTTACAATCTCTCCAAACAAACATGGTAGCATCAAAGAAAAAGGTGATTGCGTAACTTGCCATCCATCCTCTTTCTTTCCTGGTGTCATTGCAACCGCAGAACGTTATTGTTGTTGTTGGATTTGATGATTACACTCGCACTCAATCAAATATTATGTGTTGAGGAGAACTTTGCGTCGTTGAAAAACAAATGGAGAGTCAAACTGAGGAAAGGTGATTACTTGTGATCGCATTTCTTAATATTATTAAAAGATGTCCATCTTTGTATTGTTGATGTTGATAGTTGGTGATGGGTGTCGGACTCGAGCGAACTCAAGAGAGATCACCTACACCCACACCTACACCTATAATTCCTTTAGATCTTATTATACCCGAATAGGAAAAGTTAAAACGAGATGAATTCGCTTCATTTTCTTCCTGAAGCTTTGATTGAAAAGGTAGGAAGTTGTGTTCATGGGAGGGTTGCTCCTTCCTCAAAAGAATCTATTGAATTTAGATCCACGTGACCCATATCCCAGATGTCAAGCATACATAGCAGTTACCGTTTTCATTTCATCCCTCCATTCACGTATCATTGACGTAATCAAATCATACGGCCATTGCTTCCCTCCCATTATCATTCTTCCTACCCTAGGAAGCTAATCCCCCCCTTTTCCTTTACCCCCAAAAATCCTGCCTGTTTGCACAGTACTTTCTATGTTATAACTTTGCATCAAATGAACCTTCCAAATGCCAGGCAAGATAACTCCACCAACTGCATAACACAATCCAACTGTATAGCTCAGAGTGACATATACAATGCCACATCGTATCAGAATATTGTATGCGTGGCCACAAGCTTTCACTCGTAGAAGGACTCCGAACGGGATGGCCCCGTTTGACGTGTCGAATATCCCAAGGTATATATGTTTTAGGAGATTTTATAGGTAGACAAAAGACTGGCCTAACATACCACACTGCAAAGTTTCCCTCCTCGAAAGAATGGTGTCGCTTGAACGTATAGTAAAACTACGGGCCAAAGGTTCCAAAAAGGGATCAATCGTGCAGATGAGGTTTATACACTGCCATATTTCCAAGTGGCATCTGCGTCAGATTGTGACGTGTAAGAGCCTTGTCTGTGGTGCAAGAAAGTTAACCCCGCGGCTTTAAAGGTTCTCGAACTCGACGATGATTGTGAATTTATAAACTCTTGGTAATAGAGAATTTAAAAGAAAGATTGAGAAGCAACATATAAATGAGTGAGGGAAACGATTGACATACTGATGGATACAGTAGTTTTCAGTCACAAGTATCCGAGCTCATTCTTTGCGGTTCATAAATCCTTTCCGGGGAAGGGGAGTCCTCGGATGATATCCACGGCATCATGAGTCATTAGAATGGTATGTATTTCCGGCAAAAAATACTTCTATTTTCGTCATTTATAGTGGATTTAGCGTAATAAAGACCCTCTGGATTGAGAATGGCTCCCGATACTGGCATAGTGTTCATGGGATGGGAAAACCCTGAAAGATGAATGACCCCGGAATCCTTATGGTGACAGTACAACGGTCCTGCATTGATATAAAGCACAAATGAAAATATCTGACGCAAAAACACATGCAAAGGAAAGGAAAGGAAATGTAGACTATATTATGATGGGCACTCCTAAAGACAGATCCATCGGATTGAGATCCAGCGGGAAAACTTATACATCTCGGGAAATCTAGCCATGGTTTCCATGGGTCAGTTGGGCAGTAGAGATTCTGGAAAAATTAACACAACAACTTCGAATAACTTGTTGGTGCATATCAAATGAGGTGCTCATTATAATGGTCGTAGGTTATCGACCCTGTGGTTGAGTAGTGGCCTATTAGAGAATCTTCCGGTGCATCTGGGCAGTGCATGGGGATATCCTGTGAGTGGTATGTCACTTGATTCGAAATTTCCATAGATCCGGCATCCTCTTCTCGGAAATGAGATAAAAATCTAGCGGCAACAAACTTGCCGATTGAATTACCTTCATCTAAATCGATGTCACTGGGGTTTGTGCTAATGATAGAAGCGGGACGACCCATAAATGCAAGATCTCGGTTTAATTTAGACGGGGATATGCTATTCGGGAGTTGGTTCTGGTTAAGACCAGATCTTGAGGCTTGCTCCTGATACTCCTCGACATCCCGGGCAGGATTACGGAGATAATGGCCATGTTTGGATAAATCCTGCCTGGATACTTGAAGGACTTCTTGGACGAGGGACAACAGCACAGGGCAGGAGTATATGGTGATCAAAATCCACAATGAGATAACGAAAGGCATCCAAGGAATGCTTTCTAATAGTGAGACGCAACTCGCGAACATCACCACAGAAAGCAAACCGGCCGTTGGAAACACGACAGGACCAAACCTATTAAGACAAAGTCAGAATACGATATCTGTCAGAGAGATGCCTTGATGGAATACTTCTTTATCTCTTCAGGATGCGTCCAAAGGACAATAATCATGAAATTAAGAGTGCTGAAAAGGTCACTAAAGCCGTGTTAGTGTATCTGGAATTTCATTGGGATATCATTCCCTTGCATTTGCCAAACAATAAGGGAAGACTCATAAAGCATGGGAGAGGCCATTGAGAGAAATATCATAATATATATGGACATTAATCTGATTCTCACCAAGCTTTCATTTTCAGTATCGTTGTTTCGTACTGCGCTGTGCTCTTGTGTCGATGCGCAGGGCGGTTCCAACTTGAGAGGCATGATTGAATTGCTCTCAAGATATATAGTAAAGAAAGCTTTCAAAAAATTGGAATAATGTCAAAGTTTTCAATTCTGCAGAGATCAAATATCGAACAATAAGAAAGAACGACTGATTATTTAGAGTGGATCTTGGAAACGAGCATGGCTTTATTGGAAAAGAACTTCCCGCGGGAGTCGAAATATTTACCCCGGATACAATATTCTATAACAGCATGCGGAATTGCTTCAGGCACCAATGCATCGGCACGACGAGTTGCATTCGGTGTGGAGAGAAGGGAAACTATTATAGCTCAGGTTCAATGAGACCCATTTAGACCATTTCTCCTTGGGAAATGACTGAAGACGGATCAGGTTGGAAGTTTGCCTTGTTTCGCAGAACAACCCTTGCTTAAGGGGGCAGGAGAATGTTTGAACTGATTGGCTGACACTTGCAGATTCGGTGAACATTTTTGGTCAACCTTGGAGGTTCGGTATCAGCCTTGTCATATACCTGCGTCGCATCTAGGAGCCCAATGGCTTGAAGTTGGCGAATCTCGTATTATTGACATGATTTCAACACTCTCTAGTTGCAGATATAATTGCAGGCATTTCGTTGAGCATATTTGTCAATCACGCCACGCCTAACATTTTTATCACTCCGTAGACTCGAAGTTTGGGGTTCTTCGAATGAATCCGCCTGATAGGCATCATCTTCATTGATGAGGCTACAACCCGATCACGGTCACATTGTACTTGGGTTCTGTTTCGCAATTTCCTGAACGAATTAAGAACTTCACTCTCAGCCGCTCCTGTGTAGTCGAAGTCATAAGTAGGCCAACTCGGAATCTTTTATTTCTCAACCGAAAAATTCACAGATATCAAGGCCATCAACAACATCGAAGCTGGAAGCTTATGCCATATGTACCAGTGTCTTTCCGGTAATTTTCAAGCGTTAAAATGGAAGCTGAAGATCAAAACCCACTATGGAAATATGTTTTTGGGAGTTGCCCAGTTCGTGAGTTAGGGTGGATTTATGAACCTCTTATTGCCTTGGTTTCTGCAATAGTAACCACTGCATATACTCTACACCATGAGAAAAGACAAGTTCGCAACCCTTTCAACCACATTTGAACCATAGCTAACGTTGGTTGCAGATGGTGTCCAATAAGAAGCATGTGGGTTACATCTTCAATTCGGGAAACTTTGGAGCCATTCTGGATCCGTCTCCATTTTCGTTATTCGCATCATGTCTCCTTTTAGGCTGCTCGATTTCTTCGTTCACGCATCGACGTCAGGGACGCGATCCATGCCAGTCGCTTATCTTTGTATTTGCCATTTTTGCGGCCACTATCATAGGTTTTGGATCAGGAATAAATGCCAATCTTATAATGCTGGTATTTATTCCCTGGGCCCTGATATTCGCCATGATATTCAGTGTGTTCTTTCATTGGACCGTCAGGCGTCACAGTAGAGATCAAAATCATCCTCGAGTGATCTTCCTTGAACGGAGTGGCAAGATAGCAACGGGCCAAAGGCATTGAGGGGCCTGCCTGCAACTGCTGAGGTCCTGATGATTGAGTGGGTGCTCCGACTTGATTAGCGCGAGCTGGGGGCTGCTGTTTTTGACATGAAACTCAGTAGAAGCCAACCTAGACCTTGATTTAATGCAAGATATACTATTCGGCGCACTATAACCACACACAACCACGGCTTGCCTGCAGAAAAATCACACATCTGATAACAACTACGCGAAAATTTTGAGCCCTTACCCTTTTACACTTCATGGTATCACTAGGGATCCACGCTATCCAGAATTCTGTCACCAATGATCGCAAGAGATCGATAGGTTTTCGTTGCATGGCCATATACCAAAGTATTAGATGTGAGAGTATTTCGTGAAAGACGACGGAAGAGGAATCTAGATATACGGACTGGCAGAATGGGTATATTTCGTTTGGTAAACATGTTTCTCTTGTAGAAATTAGGGCAGTGATATCTTCGATGATATCCGTGGAGACTTGGGGACAACTATCCAAAAGCTCAATATCTTGTTGTGTTAGCTGTCATTACTAAAGACATGGGCTTTGCGTACTTACAGTTTATCGCTGTCGCATGCACGGATTCCCCGTCAAGAGCTTTCTCGCTTAATAATAATACTTCGTATTTGGAGGACTAAGACGGCCAGAGCAGCGTAAGTAACAAAGAACTTGGGGCATAGAGAGATACAAAGTTGGATATCGATATGTAGACATCAAATAACATACCCAGCTAGAAATATTTCGGTTCTACCAATCTAATGTTTGAGTGGGTCTCGAAGATCGAGGACTACTCTCGATTTACTAACAGCCAAGTGTAGACCAATGTGTTCTGGCATGACAGATGGAAGAGCTAGCTTCAGCTAGCATCAGAAGAACATCAGCACTGTGGTATCCAAGTTTTAACTTCACATCCCATGGATCAAACTGTCAACTTGGTAACATGGGGAACCAAGACTCCTAAGATTAAGAGTCCACAACGTTCTGCAGTGACACTGAGTATAAAGACTTGAAGGATTTGACCTGCGATTTCCCTTGGTGTGGAAAATGACTGAGATTTGAATTCTTGCATCCTCAAATTCCCTTGAAGATGTTTAATGGTAAGGTACTCCTTCAGTCTTATGAATCGTTGAAGTGGCGGTGAAGATTACTTGTCCAAGAGATGATGCACCCCATAGGATGCTATAGTTGAAGTGCTGTAATCGATGCTAGGCCATGGAGGTCTCAAAACGAGCAGGTTTTGTCACCGTATATCCCTCAACGACTACCATTGTGCCGGAAAAATATTGTATACGTGATGCGGATTCGAATAGCATGATTCATAATAGGGATGCCAATGACGAAAGGAAAAGCAATGGAAAGATTTATGAGAGGGCTGCTTACAGAAGCAACCGAACACTCAGGGGGTATATTATAGCTCTATTTATGACTCCGAGGCAATCTTCATCTTTTCTAACGTTTCTTCCGTACTTGACCCAACGGTGACTTTTTCGGCATCCTTTCCTTCAACATGTCCATCCGGCTTTGCGACAACGTTTTTCTTTGCCGCCAATGCCGCAGCCTTTCTTGCTGGATCTATTTCTTTCTTGGCCTTTTTGACTTTTATTGGACCTGGCATACAATTAGCCTGAATGATCAAGGAATAAAGTGGTGAATGGTATGCAACAAACCTTGTTCTGGTGGGTAAGCTTGCTCTTCGATCTTTTGCCATTCTTCATCTGCTGTAAACTCTTCCCTAATTGGTTTTAGAATATCGTTAAGGTGGGCAGTGAGACCTTGTTTGATAAGTTGAGGGGTGAGCTATGGGCCAAGTCAGTAACTGAGCAACAAAAGTCATACCTAACAGACAACTCACGATATCTGCTGTGTAATCTTCCTTCAATTTCTCCACAGATTCATAGACTAAGGCTTCCTGATCTTTCCTCTCAACAACGAATTTTGAAACACCATTCTTTAAAGCAAGAGCGCGGAAAATGACATGCTCGACAAAAGCAATGACACCATTACCCTCTACTTCCTTTGGCACGCACTTCGCTTTCTTCAATTTCTTCTCAACGGCCTCCGGTCCATCCAGAAGATCAATTTTTGAGTCTGCATCACTAGAGCTCATCTTCGCAGCTTCTCCAAGACCAGGAACCATTGTATTCATTAAATGTGCCCTGACTTTGTAATTTATCTTTGGTAGGTTTTCCTTTGCGAAAGTGAAGATTTTCCTTTGGTCAACACCACCGAATTGTGCATCGACATCGAGATATTGTTCGTCCAGAGCCTGCATGAGAGGGTAAATTAAACCGCCGAGTGTTGGATCGTCGGTTTGCTTCACGACTTCGGCGCCGGCTTTTTGAGCGACATTGATTCTGGTAATACCTTCCAACTTAAATCGGTCCATTGTGTATTCCTTGTTGAGTTGGTAAGAACTTCCTAGCACAAATTCCAACTGACTCAAATCGACTCCGACTGCTCTCAAAGCCGATTTAATTACTCGTTCGTAGTACTTGGCACGAAATTCGACGAGTTCGAGGGGTGCTTTCATATTATCCAGATAACCGTGAATATCTGCGAGAAGAACCTTGACTGTGCAGCCTGCCCTCAGTAGCTCTGCTATCTTTATAAGGGGAACAAAGTAACCACAGTGAGGTCTGCCAGTCGTTGCAGTTCCCCAGTAGACCTTAAGAGGACGCTTCTCCTTGAGGATTACATTGTCGATAATCTCTGCATCGAGAACCTCTGCTAGATTTGCTTTTATGAGGGCAATCGATTCCTCTGGACTCATATTGGAAGCCATATTCTGATGTTTTTAAATATGTGAAATTCGACACGGACTCAAGAAGGGGACAAATACCAAATAACCCCGCCAAAATGATGCCCGCCGAAGATGAGTCAAGAGTATTTAGTCACGTGCAAATATTACATAAGCTTTTCTTGAGATAGAATATGGAGATAATTCGAACTGGATTCATGAAGTCCCAATATGTGACAATATGGGACAAGGGTTTCATACAGCTGCACTATCGCTTCTCAACTATGAAGCTTTTTGATAAATTTGTCGCTATTCTATCCAATATCTCATCCTCCAAGCTATTTCTCGGTCCAATCTGGGTGAGTCAGGGTAGATGAGCGATCTTGCTTATGCATGCTTCCTGTTATCCTTCACTCTCTAGTTCAAATGAGAATCTCGAATAATGCGGCATTGTAGCCGTTACATCCAGGGAAACTTAAGCCAAAACTGAACGATAACATGGAACGAAACTTCTATTATAGATTTTGTACAAGGTCACCGAGATTTTTGCTTTCTTCAAATCTGAAACAATCCTACAATATCAGTAGACTCCTCTATTTTCCTTTCTTGACCCAGTCCTCTACCTTCTCTCTTCCCGCGGTGATCTTTTCATCCACTATTGAAACAGCCTGCTTAGAATGCACTCTCGCCATTCTCCATGCCTTCTCTACACTCTCCCTGGTTCTGATATGTGAGTCCGCGATGACTGGAAATCTTCTCTCATATTCCCACGCCAAATTGGCCACATTTCTCATCGTTACGGGCAGAACGACCCATCCTGCTCCAATTCCAACTGCAAAAGGGACAGCAGCCCTCAATACAATGTTCCTGTTTCGGGATATTATGGAACCTGTCATGGCGGCAACTAAGACGTAGATAGCCCCAGGCATTAACTTTTCTCCAGATTGCTGCGATGGTGCAAGGGATGCAATCGTGGATGTGAAGCTGGACTCAAGGTTGAGGGCAGAGTCCATCATGGAATTCAATTTGTTCTCGGCCGCGACAACGTGTGCGTAGAGGAATAGTCGACTCTTTCCTATTTGTACAGCGAGTCTATCGGTTGGTGTTGGACCATAATGTTTCCTCGATATCTCTTCAGACGCGGGGTCTCTGGATCTGGATGATGGGAGGGTTGGAGTGGACGGGGGAGGGAGGTCCTCGAGGTCATCGTAGATAGGTTTCCTACCCTTCACAAGACAAGCTAGTTAGTGACAAATATTGAGAGAGTTGTAAGAGTTGCGGCATACATCAGTGTTATCTGGTGCTTCGGCATGTAAAGGTCTCTGAGGGTAGAGAGCCATTCCGATTAAGGCTGCTCCAGCTGCTACAGGCACAATGCGCTTTATAGGGTTAGCTGAATACAGTTTTGCGTATTTGAATTTACTCACCTGCCGCATAAAAACTCTAGAGGCCATTGCTCAATTGACTTGATCGTACAATTGGAATGTATTGAGGTTGAGTTTCCGCGGGTCGTTAAAGCTTCGTTAGCTTCCAGGTTCCGTTCGTATGATTTTTTATGAAATTGTGCTGACGTAATTGTTTTCGTGCAATTTATATGCACAAATTTATGAAAACCAGCATTGGACCTAGCTAGGTATTATCCACATCATTCATCAACTTTCAATCCATTGTCAGTTCGGACGAACGTGCTCTAGAGTTATGTTGAAAGCGGCTAAGCCCAGGCCATGGGTATGTTCCCGGTGTGTTAAGAGGCAGATCCGATCTCGTCGAGGGCTTGCAACTGCTTCTACACAACATCGCGAGGCTCGACCTATTCCTGTAGACAATTCTGCTCCAGGCGCCAAACATGACGATAGAACTTTACGGCAGATCTTTGACTCCCCATATTTCTGGACCGAATTCTCTCAATCCTCAAAACAAAGTTACAACCGTCCAGCTGTTGGCCTTTTCCAGAATCGGTACCTTGTCAACCCTAAAGGGTTTGATGATTTTGCGAATACGAGTCTGCGAAAGGCACAAAGGCTTGTGGACAAAGTTTTGAAGGCATCGACAGTAGAAGAATACAGGCATGTTGCGAGAGATTTGGATCGTCTCAGTGATCTACTATGCCGGGTCATCGATTTGTCGGATTTCGTTCGAGCCACACACCCGAATGCAGCCATACAAGCAGCCGCGTCGAGAGCCTACGCAAAGATGTTTGAGTATATGAATATTCTGAATACAACTACTGGGCTGGATAAACAACTTGAGGTAGCCATGAGAACACCAGAGATCGTAGGTGGATGGACGGAGGAGGAAGTGGTAGTCGCAGACATTCTGAAAAGAGATTTTGCAAAATCAGCCATTGATCTGCCTCGTGCCCAGCGAGAAAAATTTGTAGCTCTCTCGCAGGAAATCAGTGAAATTGGTCCTGAATTTGTTGATTATATGACACCCGCAAAACCCTACTTAACCTTTCAGAGTAGTAAGCTGAAAGGCATGGATCCCATTCTTGTAAGGGAACATACGACATGGGGACAAACCAAACTACCAACAGTTGGTGGTGTAGCCGCAGCCGCCCTTAGATCAGTTCATAGTGAAGAGGTCAGAAAAGAGATATTCATGGCCACTCGCACAGCTTCAAGCAATACAGTACAGAATCTCGAGGAACTACTACGCAAAAGAGCAGAGCTAGCTAAACTCTCGAGGTATGAAAGTTACTCTCACCTAGCCTTGGGAGATAAGATGGCCAAAAGTCCAGCATCCGTGTCAAAGTTCTTGGAGGCATTGGCAATGGATAATAACCAGATTGTTAAAGGAGAAGTTTCCGAGCTCCTCAAAGCTAAATTGTCGAATCCCAATGCATCGTCCTCGGGTTTACAACCATGGGATAAAGACTATTACATATCACGGACTTTGGCTTCTGTTCGTTTGCACTCTCGCAATTCCGATTTTCTTTCAGCATATTTCTCGCTTGGTACAGTCATGCAAGGACTCTCTAGGCTATTTACACGTCTCTACGGTGTTAGACTCGCGCCTCATGAGACAATGCCGGGAGAAACATGGAATTCAGATGTTCGAAGATTAGATGTCATATCTGAAACAGATGGCCATGTTGCTGTACTCTATTGCGATCTGTTTTCCCGCCCCGGAAAGTCTCCAAATCCTGCCCATTTTACGCTTCGCTGTTCTCGGGAGATTACATCCGCAGAGCTTGAAGAAGCTTTCACATTGTCTCAGAATGGGTTATTCAAGACCGATGAAGAAGCTGCCAATGATGGTATGGCTACTTCAAAATCTTCAGGTGTTTTGAAGCAATTGCCAACTATAGCTCTTATATGTGACTTCTTCACAATGCGAGGAGAGTCTTCCCGCCCTGCACTTCTCAGTTTTAATGAGGTACAAACGCTCTTTCATGAAATGGGCCATGCCATCCATTCGATCCTCGGGCGAACCTCGCTCCAGAATGTTTCAGGGACTCGTTGTGCTACCGACTTCGCGGAATTGCCTTCAGTCCTGATGGAACACTTTGCAACAGATCCATCTGTACTTTCGTTATTTGCGCGCCATTACGAAACTGATCAAACGCTTCCATATGAGATGGTGGCCGAGAAGCTGGAATTAGACAAACGTTTTGAAGGGTCTGATACAGAAAACCAGATAATCCTTTCAATGCTTGATTTGGCGTATCATTCTGACCTGCCCCTATCTTCATCTTTCAACTCGACGGAAATATACCATTCTCTACAGCATAAATATGGCGCCCTTCCAGCTGATCCTCCTGGAACATGCTGGCAAGGGTTCTTCGGGCACTTATTTGGATACGGTAGTACTTATTATAGTTATCTGTTTGATAGGGTTTTGGCGAGGAGAATTTGGCAAGTGGTGTTTCAAGGTGGAGACGCTGGTGGTAGCATTCACAGGGACAATGGCGAGAAGATGAAGGAGGAAGTTTTGAAATGGGGTGGCGGTAGAGATCCTTGGAAATGCCTAGCTGGTGTACTTGATGATGGGCGAGTTGAAAATGGAGACGAGAAAGCCATGGCTATTGTAGGTAGCTGGGGAGTGAAGGAATGAAGAAAAACATGCTCAGATCGTCATGGATTTTGAAAATTATCTTGACTATATATATGTCCTCAAGATCAGACATAATGTTACTCGATTTGCACATTGAAGTTGTTTCATTTGGAGATATGCGATGGCCCATTTCCCATATCATATATGGCTATGAATAATGGATTCTAAACGCAAGTTGGCTACATTAGCGTACAAACGATTAATCACTTCATCATTTATCTTATCCACTTGTTGATTCCTTGCGCATATGTAGGCTTTCAATCATTCTGTTATGGTTTCGTAGGATATCCTCATGGTGTCTAAAACTACGCTTTGGCGGAAATATCTACTCATACATATATAGGAAGCTTCCACGAGTTTCATACATATAGATTATCTAACGGTGTAGACGCGCATGATTTAGTATCAATCGATCGGTGTTGATATGGTTTCTCTAGGCAGGCGGCCTCACATGGGGTAACATAGCAAAAGAAGTCTTTACTTCGCCTATCTTGCAATAAATTTGTAGTACAAACTGAAAAGTTGCCGTGAGGGAAGTCGCTAGGTATTACCGAATGAGATGAGGCGCTGTATCCATTAGAGTCCTAGACATCAGTATAAACTTCAATCTTTAAAATATTTGGATAGCTGTGGATTTTAGAACGGTTGGATTATTTGAATTTTGATTATCTCGGACCTTGTGACCCACAGGCGTAATACACCAGCTAGGAACAGGAATTGATGCATATGCATATGCAAAGCCACGAACTCAACCTTTTCTTTTTTTTGGATACATATAGGTGTAGGTAATGCAGACATGAGAAGTTTTACTTGTTGAATGTATTAGGAAGAAGCATATAACCTTAAACCAATAATGTTATTAAACTCATTATGAATGTTTTGAAAGATACAAAGACTCGGATGGACAAAATGCGACTGCTCGGTGGAACAAAAGCTGCCCCGATCTTGTGGGATTCCGAGTTGCGCGTTGTAACATGACAGACAATCATTTTCTCTTTGTGGAAATGGTTGCATGATTGCATGAAGTCATGCAATAAGCTTTCGCATACCATTCGAAGTATCTTATTGGTTGAGGTTATGGCCAAAAATGAATAGTTGTCTGCCACCAATCCCAAGAAAAGTTATCGATTTTACCTCAGTACAACAGCGACAATGGGACTCCTTACGGACACATCTGAAATGCTATCTCAGATCAATCTGTTGATGTGCGTGTATGCAATTGTTGCATACACACTCACTTTGATCTCATATAGACTTTATTTTAGCCCCCTCGCTGCATTTCCTGGTCCGAAACTAACAGCCGCTACCGAATGGTACGAAATATACTACCAGCTTGTAAAAGGTGGCCAGTTCTTTCGGAAACTTCCTGAATGGCATAAGAAATATGGTTAGTTAATGGTCTCTCGATTCAATATTCTTCGTGTACTGAGAATCACAAGGCCCCATTGTCCGAATCAATCCTACTGAACTTCACATTAGCGACCCTGAATTCTATGAAACAATCTACACTACCGACAGACGTGACAAAGTTCCTCTTCATTCATCTCTTCCCACCGTACCATCCTCTGGTCAATCAACAATAGATCACTTCCTTCATCGAAAACGGCGTGCGGCGCTCAATCCTTTTTTCTCTAAATCCAATATTCAAAAATTCGTTCCTTTCATACAATCTCGTGTCGATATCTTAACCAATCGAATCAATAATGAATATAGAGGTACCGATAAAATCCTGAACCTTGGAGATGTGTTTTCATGTTATACCACGGATGTGGTGATGGAATGTAGCTTTGGTAGCAATTATGGATTTTGTGAGAAAGAAGGATTTACGTCGGATTTCATGGTGGCTGTGGCAGGTTTATTGCATGTGATGCATTGGACAGAGAGTTTTCCGTTTTTGGCGCGGATTATGAACTTGGTGATTGCTTTGCCACATAAAGTTTTGAAGAAGATTCTGCCGAAGAAGTCGAGGCCAGTTTTGGATTGGCTCGAGGTGGGTAGTTTTCATCTCTTGATATCAAGAAGTGATTGGTACTAACTTGAAATAGGACCTCAGGGTCGAATTAAGATCAGTAATGTATGGAACGAAGGGGAAGAATGATACGTCACAATCGACAATATTCCACGAGATCATGATGTCTGATCTTCCTCCTGAAGAGAAAACTGAGCATAGACTTCATGATGAAGCACAAGTGGTTGTCGGTGCTGGGGTAGAGACGACAAAGTGGACTCTGACTGTCGCAATGTTCCATCTTCTGGACAAACCAAAACTCCTTTCAAAATTACGAGCGGAGATTCTTACAGTCTTTCCAGACCCATCCTCTCCTCCATCGTTAACAACACTCGAGAAATTGCCGTATTTGACCGCGGTTGGACAAGAAGGTAATGTTCATATCCAGTAGAGTAATTTTCCGTCCTGTTCTCTGACCTAATCGGGGTGAACAGCAATTCGTCTTTCCATGGGACCAATTCAACACCTTCCGCGTCTAGCACCACACAAATCCCTCTCATACACAGATCCAACGACAGGGCACACCTACATTATCCCAGCCGGTACTCCATTATCTTGCGCGACGCCAATCATTCACCATAACGAATCAATTTTCCCATCGTCTCATTCTTTCATACCAGAACGATGGCTTTCGGATCCAATCACTGGCCTACCACCCAAAATCACAACTCCCTCAGGCGAAGAAAAGCCATTATCAAAATATCTAGTCAGCTTCTCGAAAGGTAGTAGACAGTGCCTAGGGATGAATTTAGCTTATGCAGAGTTATATCTTGCACTTGCGAGTTTCGTCAGAAGATGCGAGTTCGAGTTGTGGCAAACAAAGCATGAAGCTGTAGAATTATGGGCCGAATATGTTATTAATTTTCCTAAACCAGGTACTGGAGTCAGAGTGAAGGTTCTTTGATGGAAGTCATACACATGTGGATTTCTGATCATGAACCATAGACTATGGGCTCAACAGAGATGAGACTTTCCTGTGTCAGTATACCCTTGAAGGAGAGATTTGGAAGTTATCGTCCTAGCTTGAAAGATATGAAACTTCGCAATGTATTTCCCGACGTGCGCCGGAATACGAGCATACATTCAAAGACATGTTCTCTGTACGCTCGGATTCTCTGTGTCTGTCCATGGACTTTATATTTAGAATTGAAAGAGATTTCATGTTATGTTGGATGGTTTCACAGCATCGCGCTACTGTGAGTACTGCATACCTGAAATTCGGGCCGCACGCCATTCTTCCGTGATTTTCGCTGTCGACATTCAAATTACAAATATATCTTCACGATCAAATCCATCCGTATTAAATTCACTCACAAAAAGATGAAGTGATAAAAAGCTTTCCTCGCCCGAATTCCTGTCATCTCTACCAAATATCCCACACTTGTC
>NGKJ01000042.1:0-21354 GCA_002162495.1 Myriosclerotinia curreyana | reverse complement strand
CCTCAGCTTACCATTTGCGCCTTTGATTTTCTAGCTGGCCATGCGAAAATTGATCCAGATGAAAATTTTCAACAATAACAGTCGTGTTGCACAATGGATTGGCTTACTATGTTTGATTGTGTCTTTCCTTGATTCTCAATCTCTCCGTGCATTGTATATTTTCCTCTGCCGTCGTTGCTGTCCGTTCGCTGTTTGATATCATTTTGTGTACATTTGGTCAAGGAAGGAAAACAATCTTTAAAGAAATAAGAGAGACCTTAAAACGAGTACAATGGCGCAAATACATTCCTTCATCGCGATTCTTTTCACCTTCCTATATTTCACAAGCCTCACGCTCGCTCAAACCTCAACAACCTCCGCCGCCTCGACCTCCACAGCTACAGTAGCAATAGTACCAAACGCATCGTCATACACATATCTGGGTTGTTACAACGAAACTAGTAATATGAATAGTACCGGGGGATTGAGAGCTCTTAATGGTGGTATTACGGAGGCGTTGGATGTTATGACGGTACCGTTGTGTATGGCATTTTGCAAATCAAATGGGTATGCGTATGCTGGGATTGAATATACTCGGTTCGTTTCCGCCCCTTCATTTCCCCTCGAACCTTCAACTCAATCATAACCCGCGAAATAATTCTAATAACCCCAAATAGAGAATGCTACTGCGCTCAATATCTCTCCGCGCTCTCGGCCAAGGTAGATGATTCCAGCTGTAATCTCCCGTGCAAAGGAAACTCGAGTCAGATATGTGGTGGTTCGTGGACTTTATCTGTATATTTTCAGGATAGTAATAAGAAGGGGGGTGCGAGTGTGGGAAGAGGGGAATTGGGTGGGAAACAGGCGGTTTTGGCGTTGGGGGTTGCGTTTGTGGGGTTGTCGGTTTTTTGCTAAGGGGGGATGGATTTATTGGGAAGAGGAAAGGAATGGAAAGGAGGGGTTTGATGAAGTAAGAAAAATTGGTTGGGGAATGAGGACATGATGAGAATTATATACAAGGTAGTGAGGACTCGGGATATTGGAGAGGTGGATACATGGAGTTTGGATTTTGGATTTTGGTCTCAATATTCTGTTTGCTTATAGACATTATCCTGAATATAAAAAAGGTGGATTGTAGTATTGGGACTTCTGCTAGCCTCTGTACTGATATATACATACTAGCTCATACAATAGATACTAAAATCATCGATAACCCTTCCTTCTTTTTTGTTTTGTTCTTACAATTCGTCTTTTTGCTTTCTATGTCTTTTAGCAATTGCAGCCTTGATATCGTCCCCAGTTTGGTTTTACGGCATGCATTTGGCATACAGTTGTTTTTTATCTCTTCATTGTAGTTCAAATTTGGTCTCTCAGATTTTCAAGTCCAAAATGTGACATGTCGAGCGTGACTCGCAAGTCATTACTGAAACATCATGGTTTACATAGGAGTAGAAAAATATTCTTGAAATGGCTATTTTCAGCATCGATATGCGATTTCCTTTGCATGGGACTCTCCTATGAATATTCTCCGAAGTATCATACTTATGAACATGATGTAGAGCAGTGATCATGTTTGACCAAATGAGGAGGAATGTATAAACATAGAGGGAACGTTTATATTCATTCCTACTGAATAATATTTTGAATGTATTCGTTGATAGCGACAGGAAACGTGATTAATGTATTCGTTCCTATTATAAACGGGAGTATGTGTACTTTAGGTATAAGCTTGAAGCTTTCAAAAAGGGATGAAAAGAAACATAAAAAGGGACACCAAAAGAAGGGATCATTGAACAATCTCAGAAGAAGTCACTCATCCCCGATCTCCAAATCTTCTAGTACGAAAGACTAGAGCTGTCGTCTTTTAAAAAGTGACTTGTTTTCATCATCGATTGTGAAGTTTATTTTCATGGTTTAGGTTGGCGGTAGTGTATTCCTTCACACTAACTCGCACTATTCACGCTTTTGTTTCGACTAACTCGCCCATTCGACAACATGTATCGAGTCATAAAGGGGGGATGGATAAACATGAAAAATAGATATATGATGGAAGAATCGCAGAAGAAACCATTCATCTCTATCATCTCTAGTCTAATCATCTCCAAATGTCCGACAGTATATAGTTGAAAACTATATTAATAGAAAAAATAATGAAACGATATATCTCAGAAGAAATCACTCATCCCATTATTCGTGAAACATCCTATATCAATTTCTTGGGAATTGTCTTCTCATTCCACAAGGGAATTTTAGAGTTGATATTGAAGGATTGGAAATAAACATTGGGTTCTTTGATGAGTGAATTGTTACATCACGGATATTGCTCAAATGTTTCGGATTGTCGCCAGTTATGACTTTATAACTGTATTGAGAACGCTATGAAAACAACTAAGATGGTTTTAAGCAGCTTTAATGAGCAGTTCAAACCCACCAATATCCTAATTTCTGGCATCGAAACAGCCCCCTCAGGAGGAGAGTACCAAGTCGATCGGCAAATCGCACCAGATATAGTTATCAGCCGTATCACTGCTAAATTCGGAGATTTGGGTTGCGGTTGGTAAGCGTTTATCGATCAGACAGATATACTCTTCTTACCAATACTTTTGTAGTGTTTCCGGCTGGTGATGACTTTAACATCCAGCTGTGGGCTTTGAATGTCCTTGAAGTTTTGCTATACCAGACGTGTATAGAGCAATCGTAGATCTGGGATATTGCTGTAATGCTAAACAAATAATAAAATTTATCTAATGTACATGAACCGATATCCTAGAAGAGAAATAAGAATGTAATACTGGCCTGAAGTGATAATTTTCATCGTCGATAAACGGAAGGATATGCTGGTGTAGTGTTGCTTGATGTTATTGGTTTAAGTTAATCAGAAGAAAATCTTATAATGAGAGTTGGGAGATACGTCTCTTAAATATGTGAGAAGTCGGTGGGTTGGGGGAAGTTGGGGGGAGGGTTGAGCTAATTAATGGTTAGGTGACCTAAAAAAGGGGGCTAATGGGTTATTTTAGGGCTTTTTTGCAATAGTTTTGTAATTTAGCACTATCAATTGCCGATTTCGGCTCAGATAATGATTAGTATTTAGCTGCTAGCTACTTTTGGGAAATGTGTGAAATGATCGTCAATTTCCTTGAAGATATTTCTCCTTTCTTTGCCGAAGCACACACCAATTTCCCGAATCTACCGGATGTAAGATGTACATCGGGTGTGGCGCTTATAGAACTCAAGATCTTATACATGAACTTGGGAATTGATTTTTACAACAATACATCCATCAAACAACACATGGGTATTTTCCTTAATCTAACATATCAAGCAGGCAAGACTGATAGACCTATGAATGCTAAAAAGGCTAAATATTCAACCTACCCAGTCCTCTCTCCTTAACAGCCTCCTGAACTTTACACGTCACATCCACATAAGCTTTCTCCCAAAGCTTCTTTCCTTTCCCCACAACCTCACTATCATCCATCAACCACTCCAACCACTTCATAACCCCCACCACCTTCCCCAAATCCCGCTCATCTATAATGACTCTCTTCAAATATCTCTCCATAGCAGAAACATCATCGGGATGCGGTCCTTCACTCTCAAATTCCCGATACCATCTTGTAAGCGTTTCTCGTAACTCAGCTAGCGTACTTAATTCCTGTGTTGTGAATGTGGGTTTGATAGGTCTGGGTGGTAAACGAATTCTCCGTGGCCCTAGTGGCGGCGGATCTGGTTTCTTGACTTTCTTTACCGTGGATGTCATGAGACCACCACGTTTTTGTAAACGTTTTCGTCGATGTTCTGCTATGATTTCTTCGCGCATGTCCTCTGGTAATGCAGCAAGAAACTCTGGATCAAGGACTTCCGCGTCTTCGGCGGCGTCAATTGATTGTTCTCGCGTGCGGGGAACCGGGACAAATTTTGATTGGAGTGGACCACCTGGTGGTTCGGGCTTTATTCTAGGTCCTGGGGGTCTACCGCGTCCTCGTTTCTTCACGGGAGTTGGTGGCTTTTTACCATTTATTGTTCTGTTCTTGCGAGGTGACTGCGGTAGAATAGTTTGTGCACCCGATGCAGGAATTCCCATTTGTTGTTTGTAGCTTGCTAATATTTCTGCTTTCATTTCTTCTGGCAGTGCACCAAATACTTCGGGATCGAGTTGTGAAGGCATATGAAAGGTTTTAGGTTTAGCTGGACTCTCGGATGAAGACTCTTCCACGGCTGTAATAGGTGTCTGTTCTCTTGAAACTGGTAGACTCTTACTTTGAGCCATTAGTCTAGATCTAATATCATGAGGAAGTTCCTTCAAAACTTCAGGGTCGATCTGAGACGGTATAATGAATTGAGTTCCAGTCAAGTTGAGTTTTCTGGCACTCTGATCACCAGCATTTGTTCTGGCAATAAAAGTTGCTGGGTGAGCTGGTGTTGGTTTAGCTTTCAATGGACTACTTTCGTCGATAGGATCTTCGGCTTGTATTGATTTCGTGATAGATTTTGGTTTTGTTGGTGTTACGGAGTCGATGATGTCTTCTGAGATGTATTTCCTGGGTTGTGAATACGGATTTGTTTTCCGCTTTGTTGGAGTCTCCGGATCATCAACAATAGGATCCTCGGTCACTTGCTTGATTGATTTTGACGCCACTGGAGCACCAAAGTTGATCTTCCTTTGGCTTCCATCAAATAATATACCATTCGTTGATTTCACGGGCTCAAGTTTGGTCATTTGAACACCAAGACCACGTAACTCTCCAGGGGGAAATCCATAACTTCGAAGAACTGAAACTGCTTCTCGTCCAATGATTTCGGCATCATTAGTAGCCACACCAAGTACTATGCTCTTGTTGAAAGTATCGCAATTACCATGACCAAGGAATTTGGGTGGATCAAGAGGTGCATCGGCAGATTTCCTCATTATTTTCATGGTCAGTTGCCTTCCCTTTACTCTCTGCTCGATTAGTCGACGTTGTAATTCAATGCAAAGATTTTGAACAAATTCTTCAGCTTCGGTCTGTGAAATGAATCGAATACCCCAGTTTACCTCAGCCGAGACAGACTTTCGTACAACTTGTTCTCCAACTTCCGATTTGTCGATGCCCCTAGAGTAGTCCCATATCTTTTCTCCAGTCTTGGGACCTAAGACAGTCATTAGGCGATCCTTGGATAATTGTCGGACGTCTTTCACAAATTTGACCCCAATTTCTTCAAGTTTTCCGCCGATACTGTAGGCGACACCGGGAAGACTTTGTACACCGAGTTCACCGACAAAATCAAAACCCTCTTCTGGCTTAATCTGATGCTGACCAGCCGGTTTGGCTTTTCGAAGGGCAACTTTCGCGAGTAAGATGTTTCCTCCGATCCCAACAGATACATGACAGTCGGTCTTGTCTTTGATAACTTTTCGAAGTCCATTCCCGATTTCATCGGCTTTTTCTTGTTCCTTCCTGATGCTATCTTCTCCGACTCCAACTTCAACTCCATCGGTGCCACCAGCCGCTAAGCACAAAGAGGTAATATCAACGAGCGCTTCGTCGATACTGACACTTTGCACGATACCGCCAACATTCAAAATAGCTTCGTAAAATGTCTTACTAGCTTCCTCGTAAGCTGGAAAATCATAAGGCAAAACTTTGATATCAGGACACAGCTTTAGCGCGTTCTTCATCCACATCCCGTTCTTGACACCAAATTCACGAGCCGGATAGTTACAACTAGCAATTTCAGATCCCGTTCCAGTACCATGAGCTACGACTGCAGGTTTATCGACATATTCCGGTGCACTCTTGAGAGATACCGCACAAAAGAAACTATCGAAATCTACATGCATGACGTATCTTCGCGAGCCATATTTTCGTTTTGTTGATTGTTTCTGAGAAGCTGACTTTTCCGAGGCCATTTGCTGGAACTTTGATTTGAGATCTGCTTTCCATGTAGATAAGTGATGTAGTCGAGACTCGGAATAGTATTGCTTGATAAAGTCTGGATTCGCTGTAGTAGATTTTCTCATATGAGGGTCTGCCAGTAACATTGCGTTGTGTTCCTCTGCCGTCGTGACTTTTGCCTTCTTAGGAGGGTTTGGTATTTCCTCATCACGTGGTCTTTTCCTGGTGGTAGGAAATAATTGCCGTTCAATAGGTGAGAGTTCGGCTGGACCTGGCGTTTCATCGTCGTGAGATATCTTTCTGCTGCCGGGAATATATTTTGGCTTGGTAGGGGTGACTTCAGTTGGACTTGAAGAGACTTGAAGAGCAGGGGTAGCCGAGGGAGATCTTTTCATAAGAAAACTATCCTTTGCTGTTTTGATAGACTTCAAAGCAGCTTTGCGAGCAGGAGTAGTAACATCAGCGGCTTGTTTCAGTGCTTCTTCCAAGGAAGATGTAACTTCAAAGCTTCCAGCTGAGCTTATAGGGTCGCCAGTCGGTATCTGATCGACTTCCTCGATGCTTTGTGTTGGCTGGTCGGAAGGTGATAGCGCGAATGCACCTGTATTATGGGACATAATCTTTTGAACCTGTGAACTCGGAAATTGAGGTCCATCATCATCATCAATATCTTCGGCGACACTTTTGACCTGACTGGTATACCAACTTGCATTTGTTTGATCGCGATATCCTCTTTGTGGTGTATTCGATTGACTAAAAACTTTACCACCACTAAACCCTAACAATCGCTGACCAACGCCTTCATCCAAAACGCGATATGAGTCCCAAGGAAGACATTTTCCAGCCTTCACACTATCCACTATCCAAGCCGGTTTCACGATTCTATATCGTTTAAACTCGATGGCTTTTTTAGGAGTGAGATTTGATGCGATGATATGAGTAACAGTAGTTTTCCCATCCAAATATTGCATGAAGCCACCTCCATGACTTACTATCAAATGATGTAGATCATTCAAGGAAGGTTGTGTATATCCGTTCACATGTGCTACGATGCCACGAAATATATTTAGGTTTCCAGTTGATGTTGAACGAACTTCTACATCCAGATTTTGCAACTTAATCTTCTTGCGACGAAAATAATCAGAGAAACCTCCAAATTTTGATCCTTCATATTCTTCGCCACCTTCGCTCTGGAAAGTATGCGATTCGATGCGCTTTCGAACAGATTCGGAATTCTTATCCAAGCGACTACCCATTTTGGCGGCGGCAAGGGATCGCAAACTTTCATCAACCACAAAAATCGTTTCTTCGTAAGTCCATTTCCAAGACTGAAGGCAAAGAGAGATGTGAGAGATTCTGATGGTGATTTATTATCTCAAGTCATTAAGTCGTAAATCGTAAATTCCACGTCGCAAAGAGAAGAGTGGTGGGTTTAATTTGAGCAGAAATGGATGGAAACAAAGAAAGACAGACAGACAAACGCGACAAGATTATTGGGCGCGTCGACATTTGTCATGTAATCACGTGATATATACATACAGTAAGGTTACCTTACGGACCTACCGGAATCCAAGAGAGCTCTCAATTGCAAGAGAACTCAACAAACACTTTACGAAAATCGAAAATTCAGACACCATCCTCTCCAAATCAACTCAAAAATGTATGGAGGCAGAGGAGTATCGAGACGAAGACAAATGAAGAGAACTTGTCGATGAATTACTGAATCCCTTACCTAGCGACTATCTTCTTAGGTTTACTTTTCTTGAATTCTTGGAACTTACTCCCAAGTAGTTCCGTGTTTAGTGTCTCCTCTCCTCGTCATTGAGCTAACTCAACGAACGTCAACTTTTCAACATGTTCTCATCACTTCCTCGTTGATAATAAACAATCGTTATTGTTTGTTATCTATTTTTCAAGATTCCCTTTGATCCTTCATTCCAGAAGGGATATACTTCAATATGCATCCAAGGAATATGCCCGGCATCACACACGAGAGATCGCCACTCATTCAACATGAAGAGGCTGCTGATAGTAAACAAGTTAGTATACTTCTCATTTACACAGCTCTGTCGACTAAATTTGTGCTAAGTTACTCGAATTCTCCGAGGGCGATGATGAGAATCCTAGGAATTGGTCCAAATGGAAAAAACTGGGCAATATCGCTGTCATTGCTACTATGGCCAGTACGTGTTTCAAAATTCCCGAGGCCAGATATAATGTTGACAATACATAGTTCTGTCGCCGCTTGCAAGTAGTATGTTTGCACCAGGTATCAATCAAATCGCGGAAGCGTTAGACACAACGGCGCAGGCTGTCATCGCGTGTCAAACCGGCTTCGTAATAATGCTTGGAATTGGGCCGTGAGTATATTCGCCACAACTTTATAATAGATATTATAATGATACGAAAAAATATGATAGACTTCTGCTCGCCCCTCTGTCTGAAACATTTGGTCGAAAACCTGTGTATTTGGTTTGTTTTGGCATTTTCACCTTACTCCAAATCCCAACGGCACTCAGTCCTAATATTGCTGTACTCATCACATTTCGCTCCTGTGCCGGATTCTTTGGGAGTATTACCCCCTCGTCTGCTCAGAGTTTCAAAATTGGTTAACTTCGCACAGGTGTCTCAATTGCCAACGGCGGTGGAACGATCTCAGATATGTATTTGCCAAGTGAAAGAGCCGGTGTTTTTGGATGGTATCTCCTCGGGCCTCTCCTGGGACCAACCATTGGACCTCTACTTGGCGGTATCATATTACAGAATCTTGAGTGGCCATGGTTATTCTGGATTTTGCTAATGATTTGTGCGGTCGTTTTCGCCGGCGTTTACTTTCTTCTTCAAGAAACTTATGCCCCTATTCTTCTCACCCATCGGAAGAAAGAACTCGAGGAAAACTCAGACGTGAAATATTATTTCGAAGGAGAAGATTCAAGACCATTTTCATCAAAAGTCATACAAGCAGTTCATCGACCACTCAAAATACTGTTTACCCAACCTATTGTTTTGATTATGTCCACATATCAAGCTCTTTTATTCGCCACAACCTACAGTCTTTATACCCAATTCTCACGCATTTATGGTGAAGGTTATGGGTTCAGTACTATTCAAGTAGGACTTGTGTATATTTCTCCGGGACTTGGTTTTCTTTCAGCAGTAAAATTCCTGGTACCAAGAATCGATACTATCCGCAATCATCTTACACGCAAGAATAAGGGGGAAGCGAAACCGGAGTTCCGTCTACCTCTCGCAAATATTGGCGCAGTACTTATCCCCATTACATTGTTCTCATTCGCCTGGATGGTCGAATACCACGTACACTGGGCTGCAACACTAGTCGCCACTTTCTTCTATGGTATCGGACAGGTCACTATATTTAATACAGTGCAAAATTATTACATCGATAGTTTCGAGAAATATGCGGCAAGTGCCATTGCCGCTGGTGCATTTTTCAGGAGTATTTTTGGCGGTATTGTCCCTCTAATCACTCCTAGTATTTTGGACAATATTGGAGTTGGGTGGGGACTGAGTATTTTTGCATTCTTGAGCGTTGCAATAGCCCCAAGTCCTATACTTTTTTATTACTATGGCGCGTCATTGAGAAGGAGATTCGCTGTAGATTTAGAGTGAGAAGGGCCCTCACTTTTGTGATGCACTTAAAGAAGAGACGGGGATCGAGTGGTATCCACCTTTCCGATACGGACGGGCACATCACTGCCTTAAGTACATGCCGCAGCTATATGTTTAGAATATTTTGATGTTTACTTTTCTTTTTTTCCCATAGGCATTTGCTATTTGGAATTAGAATAGTCATCAATGATTTCTACATAAAAAAATTGTAGTCTATCATTTAGCCAAATTCTTAACCTTAGGAACCACCACTTTTTGGTGGCGCCGCTTATTATTACCGTGATATTTACGAAAGAAGTATCCACATAATGGGCCGGTCAGATCTGAGTTCCTCTGGAGTCTGGAGACCCCAAAGCAAAATCAACACTGCCAAACCAAATTTGGAGCATTGCCCGCATTGCCCCGAATATCCCCCACAACAATCAATTCGACTCCAAGATTCACATTGATCTACGTCAGCGTGGAAATAAAATACCATGCGCTCCTATAAAAAATCAAGGAAATTTGGATACGAACTTGATTTATTACGCTGATTATAAGTGGTTTCATTCAGGGTTATGAGCGATTCGATGTTTCCGACGCTTATTACTGACCTGACAGCACGGGCGATAGTTTTCACGTTACATAGAACAGCGCTACATAGTAGCCGCTTCCGACGATCTCAACTCTTTATGGATTGATATCGGTGGAAAAAAATATGCGCACCAATGAGACATGATAATTATTATTTGGAGAATTTCTCCACACGATGGTCTCCAGTATGGAGTATTGGAGAGAGCATGTGGAGTACAAAGGTACTTGAGCACGAAGTCACTCAATTCTATTTTATAAAGGTAAGCGGATCGCAACATTGACATCGTTTTTCTCTTCTTGTTCTAGGAAAGAGAGATTCCCTAGGTCTACTACATTCTCGTCAAGATGGTGCACTTTCCAAAGATTCATAATGTTTATTTTTTGGCTTCTATCGCCACGGTGGGTGGTATGCTGTAAGTACTCAAGATTCCCAATCCACAATTCATAATGCACAATCATAATACATGAATCTAATAAAACACATTCAGGTTTGGTTTCGACATTTCATCTATGTCAGCTATTATAGGTACCAGCCAATATATAGATTACTTTAACAATCCCCAGGGTATCGTTCAAGGAGGAATTGGTTCGGCCCTAGCTGGTGGTTCAGTCATCGGTGCCATCATGGCCGGTCCAGTATCTAACAAATACGGTCGTCGAGACTCTTTGTTCTTCGCTTGTATCTGGTGGTTGCTCGGTACAGCTCTTCAAACTTCCTGTAATGGAATTGGCATGCTGGTCGCTGGTCGTTTCATCAACGGTATTTGCGTGGGTATCACCTCCTCGCAAGCACCTGTATACCTCGCCGAGATCGCGAAAAAAGAAAGCAGAGGATCCATCATCGTCATTCAACAATGGGCCATCGAATGGGGTATCTTTATCATGTATTTTGTTGGATACGGATGCAGTTTTATCAAATCCACGCCAACAGCCTCATTTCGCACCGCGTGGGCGATGCAATTCATCCCCTGCATTGTCCTCATGATGGGTATCCCATTCCTTCCCCGATCACCTCGCTGGCTCGCAAAAGTTGGACGCGAAAAGGAAGCCATTGCTATTCTTGCAGATATTCAAGCAGGAGGAAATATCAACGATCCATTAGTGATTGCCGAATGGGAGGAAATCACTACGATCCTTGCGGCAGAAAGAGAAGGTCAAAAGGGTTGGAGACGATTCTTCAAAAATGGCATGTGGAAACGTACTTTGGCTGGTACATCCGTGCAAGCTTGGCAACAATTGAGTGGTGCAAATGTGATGACTTACTATGTGGTTTATATCTTCGAAATGGCAAGCTTGACGGGAAATATCGGACTTGTTTCTTCCGGTATTCAATATGCAATTTTCATCATTGGCACTGCAGCGACCTTTTTCTTTATTGATAAAACTGGTCGGAGGCCATTACTCGTAAGTTTCCCCAAAACATGGTTGTTGAAAGCTATTTCAGACAATTAAGCGACATTCATATATTTCCGGGAAATCTACTCAATCACCTTGGATATGGAACAAAAGCTAACTCACAAACTCTAGATCTACGGCGCATTAGGAATGGGAATATGCATGTTTGTCGTCGGGGGAATCCTCGGCAGCTACGGCACCTACCTCCCCGATGGTCTCGACGGCAACCTAAGCGTCCGCGTCCAAGTATCCGGCTCTCCAGCCTACACCGTCATCGCCTTTTGCTACATACTCGTGCTCCTCTACTCCCTGACTCTCGCCCCGATTGCCTGGGTCTACGCCGCCGAAGTCTGGTCCCTCGAAACGCGAGCTACGGGGATGGCGCTCGCCTCCATCGCGAACTGGCTTTTCAACTTCGCCATTGGCCTTTTCATCCCTTCTGCTTTCCAGAATATCAGTTGGAAATTATTTATTATTTTTGGGGTGCTGTGTTTTGCGGCGGCCGTGCAGGCGTTTTTTACGTATCCAGAAACGGCGGGGAAGTCGTTGGAGGAGATTGAATTGCTTTTTGCAAAGGGGGGTCCGAGGCCGTGGAGGACGAGACCGGGGGATAGTTTGTTGGATGAGAGGGTTAGGGATGTGAGGGAGCATGGGGATGCGAAACAGGGTGGGGTGCAGGAGGAGAGGTTGGAGTATGGGGCGGGGGTTTCGAAGGATGGGAGTGTTGTGTAAAAGTTTAAAAGGGGGGCTACTAAATGCCATGGTCCATGGGCTATGTTATGAGGTGTTTGAATGGAGTATTTCATGGCCAATTTATGAATATTCATGAATATCTTTCACATTCCATTGTTGCATCCAAATTTCACTTCCGGCCTTTCGGGACCAAGAAATATTTGGACATCTAACTCTAACCTTGGGGTTGATAGGTCTAGCTTTGGAATCTGGTGAATCTAGTAATGTCATTTGGCATGAGCAAAAAGGTATGTAAAAAAACATTGACTATGAACCCACCCTATTGGAGCGAAGCATAATGATAACAAATCATCCCATGGCATAATCAGGATCTAGAATTCGCATCTGCCAAATTAAGTTTACATGGATCGATGTATCTAGAGGTTGAATACCCTCCTCTGATTGCTTTTTCAATATCTCCCTCCACAGAAAACACGTGTTTGTGATGCGTCATCTCTATTTACGCCCTAAAGTGTACAAATTTCCCAACACAAATCTTACATCACACACACATCAACCAGGAAGAAAATTCCTAGTTGTAGGATCAATGTCCTATGCCACCACAGCAAATACAATCAAGCTCATACCCATTGCTCCTCATGATCTTGACGACGACGACGGTCTACCTGGCCGTCGTCTCTTTTCCAATTCTGCCGATTTTCCCGATGAAGGTGGTTCCTCGTCATTATTATCGCGAATCCATTTCCTGATCTGCCTATGCTGAAAACAAAGCGGCGAGACGAGTCCAGAGACGGTAGAACCGGAAAGCGGAGTCGTCATTGATACTCTTCTTTGACAGGGTTTGCCGGTTGCCGTCAGTGCTATACAGATTCTTGGAGTTCTTTCATCGTCGGCATAACCCTCATCTTCGTAGTGAACGAGACGTGGACGTAAGGGTTCGGGAATGACGGATGGTCTTCTTCGTTCTCGTAATGGTAGATCCTGAGCGGGGCCTTTGTCGGAATAATACCAGTGTCTTTCTGAGGATGTTAAGGAAAGTAGTTGGGATGGGCTTATGGGTGATCGTGGAGGGTGGGTTCTGGCGTTGAAATATTGTGTTGGTGATGATTTACTCGAGGGGTTTGTAGATGGACCTTGTGTTGATACTCTTTTCGAAAGATTTGGAGATTGACCTTGTGTCGCTACTGCGCTATAGTACTGCGTTGATGTCGATTTGTCTGACGGGAAATGCGGTGTGTTTTCTTCATCTCCGTCGTAATCCTCTTCTGATTGAATTGGGGAGCTTCCTCGCCGCGATACACCAGCATTGGGTCCTCTTTGTACTTGTTGTGTTATGATATCATCTATGAGTGGGTCGTTCGCAGTAGGAGTAGATATTGCAGATGGTGGCCAGAAGGCGGGCGGTGGTGGTCTTGCTAGCTTCTCGATTATCCTTACACACGCGAAAACGAAGAGAGAGGTGACAATCAGGATAATGCCGAAAGGGACAATCAAAATATCGGGGCAAAATATATCACACGCGTATCCTAAAGTAGGCCAATCGGTGTTGGACGGAATTTGTGACCATGGAACGAAGGCTTCTTTTTGCGTTACTCTAACCTTGAAGTTTTCACAACCTCGTTGAAAGTCCAAGTACACATGCTTAAGTTGCGTTCCGTTCAGTCCTCCATCTCTCCAAGTTTCAGCGCGACGCCATATATTGTCACTTATAGTTTCAGGTAGTCCGTTGTCTATAAACAAATGGGCAAGGTTTACCCAGGTTGCAGTACAAACTCTTTTGTACTCGTCGGAATCTCTCTCCTCATAAGCGTGACACATTCCACCAGCTGGGAGGGGTTCATAATGCCAGAACCATGGTTTTGGCCCCTTGTCTGTAGTAGGATGTTTAATTTTCCACATGTCATCCCAGTATTCAAGTTCCCATTTATAATCGAGCTTGTTCCTACTATACCGGTATTTATCGCGTTTTTCTTCGTCGCTCAATGTCTCATAAGCCTCATTGATAAGTTGAATGGCTTCGAAGGCATTGGCCTTTTGATTGGAGTCTCTGATTTTGTCTGGATGGAGTATCCTGACAAGACGACGATATGCCTGCTTGACATGTTTTTGAGTTGCATTACTTGGAATATCAAGATTGTAGTAATGAGGTGTGTGGTTGGGAGTATCGCATTTCATGTTTCCGGCTTTGCGAAGCTGTAAACAGAAGCTTTGTTGGTACAAATATATGAAGATGTTCACGCAAACAAATTCAAAGAAAATTGAGACCGCGGGAGAGCTATTTTGGGGATGTATGGACAGAGGAATTAAAAGGAATGTCCGGGGAAGAATATGATCTAGCACGCAAACAAAGAAAGGATATTTAGAAACGTCTTTATCACGAAGATAACCCAGCGAAAGAGATGCTGCAAACAGGTTCACTGATGAGCTATGCCCTTATCCATTCAGTCTCAAGAGACAAATACATTGTTTGAAGTTCTGTACACATATTCTTCTCCTTGCTCTTGGTGCCCGTGACTCTCTTACATCATATCTCATTCGCACAACACTCATTTCTGCATCTCTTAAGAATCCTTCATTTATTTGCGAACTAAATTATCAGGTAACACCGAAGGAGAATCAAAATGCATTGTATATTCGTACATTTATAGGTACTCTGATCCAGCCCAACGAACTTCTGTTGGGCTGGGCGCTGAGAAGATATGAATTGATAGCATATCCACGACCTCGTAAAAGTTATGATGATGATGATTATTTAGTCATATATGACTTCTGAATGACACTGGTCAAATTATAGTTGGCTGACTTGCTATTTTTTGCAATAATATTTTCCAATTGGGCATTTGGTTTCTGAGATGTTGTTTGTGTTTGTGTTTGTTTCTATGAATTGACATCGTTGGCACAAATTGGAATAAGCGGTCAAGGATGGCATTAATGTGATTATGTAATCTAATATGATTACATAATGATTATGTAATCATAGTCAGTCAGCTTTTCCCATCATCGCTTCCGCAGTGCAGTTCTCTAGATCTTGCCGTTCATTAAGCTGGCTTCGTTGTGTGCAACTAACAACTCTGGTGTAGGTAACCAGCGACTGTGCAACCATGATTCTTGAGCCGAGTATAAGATGTGCTACATGGATTAGCTCAAAGAGCAAATCATCGGGTTGAGATTGGCTATTCATGGTATCACCGATGCCAGGGATTCGGATTTCACCAATATCTAGGATGCATATCTGGGCTCTTAAAAAAGGACCAAAAGGCTTTTCATGTACCCAAACAAATGAATTGTATTGAACCTAGTGGTGAAAATATCCTTTGTTGGTCTTGTAAGTTTCGTTTTCTTGGTAAGTATCTACCATCAAAGACTTTTCTCTCTGCGACGTGTAGCTTCATACTATAATGCTGGATATCATCTTCTTTTCGTGGAATTGGAGAGCCACGGCATTGGTCATTTTCCTTTCTCCCTTCTTGATCTCTTACCTGCTTAGTACTATTATATCTGTCATTACTGTGCATAGCAAAAGTCGGGATAAACCGCCTGCTATTGACCCTTCTGCGGACTTTCTATTCGGTAACCTCTTTTCTTTTGGGTTTAACACTCGTCGGTACCTCGCATATCTCATGTAAATATATGACAATCCCATCTAGTTCTATTTGCTTTTGTTAACAAAGGTAACCAGAAATCGATTCGGTCCCCACGTACCTGTTCGGATTCGTGTCGGTACACAGAGCTACTTCTTTGTTTCTGGACCAGAATATGTCCTCCAACTATTCCGCAGTTCTAGAGAACTTACTACAGTTCCTGCCTCGACGATTATAATCGAACGAGTCTTCGGCGCTCCTCCTGAAGCCGGACGTATATCCATGAATGACAACACTGGAACATCAGCGCAGCCATTACCAGGTAGTATTTCTTTGCCTGCAGACCAACGTTATCACCATATCACACATCGACAATTGCATGATAATCTCACTGGTCCAAGGTTAGCAGAACTTGCAACCCGATTCCTGGAAAATCTCAATACGGAACTGGATAGACTTGATGTGGGAAGCAATGAATGGATGGAGATACCGGATTTATACTGCTTGATACAACACTCGATATTCAATGCTTCAACCCTTGCACTCTGTGGATCCCATATATTCGAAATTATCCCCACGCTTACCGAGGATTTTTGGAACTTCGATTCTCAAATCGGAGGACCGTTGAAAGGTATTCCAAGATTTCTCATTCCAGGTGCATATAGGATTAGGGACAAATTGGTAAAATCTATTATGAAATGGCACCAATCTGCAGAAGCGCACATCGATCGCGATGATGAGGAGCTTGAGAAGAAGTCTTGGGAACCATACTACGGTACAAGGTTTCTCCGGGATAGAGCTCGTGATTTCTCCAAGATTGTTGGTTTTTGTGAGGAAGCTTGTGCGTCGAATGATCTGGGCTTGATTTGGGGGTAATGTGGTCAATACTGTGGCACATGATATTCGAAAACTAACACTCTACAGCGCAAACTCCAACATAGTTCCAACCGTAGCTTGGTGTATACTAGACACTATCTCTCGTCCCGATCTTCTTTCCCAAGTTCATACTGAACTTTCCTCGATAACAAAGCTTCATCCAACGGGCAACATTGGACAACTCATGCCCGATCTTCTCTCGAACCTCTTACTTCAATCAATCTACTGCGAGGAACTCAGATTGCGAAACTCCAGCACAATCCAACGCTCTCCCATCTCCTCAAATTTCAAACTAGGGCCATGGAAATTCCCTCAAAACGACATGATTCTAATGAGTATCTGGTTCTCAGGCCGCGACAAATCCATCTGGAACGAAGGCGCAAACGGGGAACACGATGTCGAAAGTTTCTGGCCTGAACGCTTCATCATTTACCCCAACGATGCACATAGCGGTCCGAGAAAACCCGATTCGACCAAGCCTCCATCGGAGAAAATCACCGAACCGAAACTCGCCACGGATACGGTCAATGGCTCATGGATCCCCTTTGGAGGTGGACAGAAAATCTGCCCTGGTCGATTTTATGCAAAGCAGGAAGCCATTGGAGGTATGGCGATTTTTCTGTCAAAATTCGAGATCGAATTAATTGGGAACAAATCTCCAGAGCCGGATTTGAGTTATTTCGCTTTGGGAGTTTTGCCGCCAAAGGGAAAGTACCCGGCGAGATTGCGCAGGAGATCGGGAAGGGGTGTTGAGTGAGCGATGATACTCCGAGGCTTTTGTGTAGCGATGTTTGGTCGGCATCGTTAGTGTGGAATGTATGCCTCACTCAGATGGCGATTGGCGATGCAGGTAGGTCCAGCAGAGGGTTTTAGAAACTCTGGACAATTTGAATAATCCAAAATTATAATTAATTGCATATATAATGACCCTATGAAAACACTTGAATCCATACCATCCACCCACAATCTTCAATACAGACATAAAATTCAAAAGGGAACCAATGAAGTCTTGATTTGTATAAAATTTTCAAAAACTCGATTCATTCACAGAATTTCTACACTCCCTATTGGTCGCAAATATAAAAGCGAAAGTCTTTGCTTGTTGATCCTAATTAGCCCTGCGCAATTCACATGCATGTTTTGGTATCTATGAGACGTATTACAACTCATCACGGTGTGTACAAGCAATATTCGTGGTATCCATGAGTTCTCAAAACAGCCTCGTGTTCCCCCCTAACAATATCTCCTCTGAGCCTATGTAATTGCCCGCGAAAATCGTTCCACACTATCGCATTTCCTTTTCAGACATTGAACTCACTCCTCGAATTCAAATCGTTGCCTTGGGTAGATCAATTTCAATGTACCAAGGCTTCTGGACTGCTCTATATCTCAGATCCATTATGCTTGCATTCACCATAAGGGTCTCCTTCCCCTCATCGATACTTTCACTATTCAGCTCCGGCCAGCGACATTTAACTGTCCTCGACTCTGAGATTCCTTGTTCTCTCCAGCTCGCAACTTCCGCACCATGACCCTCATGAATATGCCCGCAGCAAAATAATGTTGGCCTTGCCCTTCCCAGCGCCTTGAGTAAACTATAGCATCCGACACGTTCACCATGTCCCGCGACTTTATCTAGAACATTCTTTGGAGGCCCATGGGTCATGACAATATCAATATTTCTCCCATCTTCAGCCTCCCCAAAACTCGGTACACGCACCGCCCCAGGCACACCTTTCATACCCACACCACGTTCTTCCTCCCCATTAAAGCGATCCTCATTCCTTCCATACGCCCATCCAAACCCACAAAACTCGGGGGTATACGGACTTGCATAAACGCGCAACGCCGCTCCATTCTCCAAAACACGATCATGAACCCCCTCCTCCAAATAAGTAACCCCAGCTTCCTCGGCCAATTCCCCTCTCATAATGGCGTTTCCTTCCGCCCATTCTCGTAAATCCTCCTCCTCTTCCTCGACAGTATGTTCGCGTCCAAGATTCCGTAATACCCATGCTTTGTCAAGAGTTCGGTCGTGATTCCCCGCAATCACGAGTTTTAATTTGGCGGGGATGGCTTTTAGCATTTGTAAGGCTCCGCGGTATTCGGGTAGCCTGCCCACGCTCGTGAGATCACCACAGTGGAGGAGAACGTCTATATCTGATGGGATGTTAGAGAGCGAGAGAGGAATATCAGAACTGTTAAATTGGAAGCTGTGGGTGTCGGAGATGATCATGATGCGAGTCGGGATTTTGGTTTGTTGGGCGACCATGTTTATAGATTTTTGTAGTAGTCGTCTCATGGAATTTCGTACGGAGAAATTGGATGGAAGATAGATGGATACCCCTAAATATCGAATGCGAAAGTGCTGCTTTGCTGGTCTTCGCCCCACCAAGCCAAGCCACCCCCAACATGTTTTTTTTCTGAGACAACCCAGTAACCTACTAGAATATTAGCTTAGTAAGAGCTCTCATATCATTTGTCAGTCCTCCCTCGCAATCAAGCAATTTGAAAATATCATCCTGTATTTACTGAGAAGATTCGGCATTTTCTTGCGCTGGCGCTGAAATTGGAAATCATCGTATATTCAAAGCCAACATCTACAACGGTTGATGCTAATAAGCTCTTCAAAATGTTATTGTTCATTAGGCAATAGACCGAGCTAATTTCATGATCAATAAAGACAACAGAACTTGTGAAAAGGGGCTACAACCACCGTAAAAAGCTACTAAGCTTTGTGGAAATAATACACAGGAGGAGAAAGTCGAATTTGCAGGTTATCGGCATCATTGCTTTCTAACAAACCGAATAAACTGAATTTTGCGTGATAATATCTATTGAAAAACTGGACAGGATAGCAGTTTTCTCACATTCTGAAAGCTGTTATGGACTGTTGTTAGCTGTACGACTTGACTTGTATGCAAAATTCCAATGACTGGTTTTTGCACGTCACGCAATAAGTATGATCGTCTATAACGTAATCGAGCCGTTCCGAGTTGAAGATTTCGAAAAGACGTCTCCAGTCTGGATCCCCCTCACTGGTAATAGTTGTTCGGTATAGCATTTTAATTGCTACTGCGCGAGTCAAAAGCATGGTGAGATGTAGAATTGGGGTATACGGTAATGGTATCATCTTCAAACTAACTTTCAGTTGCTTCGGATATCTTCCTCTTCTTTGAGCTATAATACTCGACTTGACTAGCTTGCTGTAACTTCTTGTTTGCCTCGAATAGCTCAGCTCGCAGTGTAGAATTAGTATCGCTCAGAGACGTGACCTGTTTGCTAAGTGCCATGCATTCTTCCAATTCTTTACCACGCAAATCGTGAAGCTTGGTATGTTTGTGTTGTAGAGCTTCAAGTTCAGCGTACACGGGTCGAAGTCTGTCTAACTCGATTTGTAATGTATGATTCTCGGCTTCCAACATTTCAACTTTCCCTTTGCTCAACCTCAAATTGCGCTTTGCTTCGTCCAAATATCTCTCAAGACCTTTGATTTGCTCGGAATAATCTTCGAGCTTTTGCATTGACTCTGAGAAAGAGTCTGTAATTTCTTTCACGGGGGTTCTCGACGCGCTTATGGTACCATCTTTTTGAATAGACTGTTCCCTGAGCCTGCTGAACTCATCTTGCATAAGTTGGAACTCTTTCGATTGTTCCCGAAGCCCTCGAAGTTCTATATCGTCTGCTGCAGATTTCGCTTGAAGTCTCTGCATTTCGGCAGTGTCAAAACGAGATTTTCCTGCCAAGCGCTGATACTTCAGGTCCAGTGTAATACCTGCCATGGAAGATGCAGCTGTTGTACTTTCACGAGCGGCAGAAGCGGCCAGACCTGGAAGAGCAGAAGGTTTCCACGGGTTCGAATAAGTATATTCATTTCCTGATACCGATGATGTTTGACTACCAACTTGCTTTAATTTGTCACCCTTGCCGTTGCCCTTGCCCTTGTCGTTGACGTCATCACTGCCCTCCAAGCTACCGAATTTTGTAGCAGAACCTGGAGATTTGGTAGATGTATCGGGGCGTGGTTTGGCGGCTTTATTGACCCGAGTTGTGTTCACCTGTCCTATGGCAGCAGATCTCCGCGAAGGTAGATTACTTCTGTTTGTAGAATCAGGATCGGCACTGTTATCATTACTTTTCCTCTTTACTTTAGCAGCAGCAGGTTCATTTGTTGATAAATCTTTGTCGTTCCCAGTAGATTTGGGGCCTCCGCTTGTTATTCGCTGTGCATCTGATGTGACGAAAGCATCTACAATAGGTTTAGGCTTAATTCCAGGAAATGGATGATCTTTTAGATGATCTTTCACTAAAATTTCATTAATATAGGCTGGATATTGAATTTTGATTGAATCGAATAGCTTACAAAGATCGAGCCATGTCCATTTCTCTAATACGTAACGTTTCAATTGCGTGTGAGTGTCGGCATAGTCGGAGTGTGGAATTTTAAGTGATTTTTGTCTAATCACATCGCTAAGGTGGTGAATATTGATTTCCATCTCATTTCTCTTCATCAAAGTAAGAAGTTTGTCTAATACGGATTTGTATTCTTCCATATTTGATTGAGGTTGATATTGATGAGGAGTTGTTGGTTGTAAGATTAACTTTTGAAAATAAGATCGATTGATTTCCTGCGAGATAGGCGAGCTAGACCTTATTTATCTAGATTCATAAAGATAAAATAAATTAAGAATAAAAGTAAATTAAGAATAAAAGTAAATTAAGAATAAAAGTAAATTAAGAATAAAAGTAAA
>NGKJ01000041.1:218250-229802 GCA_002162495.1 Myriosclerotinia curreyana | reverse complement strand
AATTCCATCCCCACGTATTTCAAAAAGAAGAAGAAAAGCCAACGAATTAAAAGGTATAATACAAATCCCACCCCATGTGTGTATGGTATAGTGCAATAAAGACGCAAAGCAAAAAGGTGGACACAAACTACCACCCAAACATTATGGCATTAAAAACAAAGGAAAAAATTTCATCGTGTCGACCGTACATTGGTGAAATGTAAGGCTATGTGGTTGTCGATTTTAATATATCGTTCGGGGTAATTTTTCTCCTTCAATGTGGAAAACAATCAAGGCCACTTCTTCCCTCGATGCAACTTCCATTCCGCTTTGGTAACCTTCATCAATAATTCCTCATCCTTAACTGGGATCCAACTTGTGAGAACTTTCATCGAGTTTTCAAAATCACTATCGAGTAATATATCTCTCGTACCGTCGATTAATGCGGCGCTGGTAGCATGAATAACATCCAAACCACCTGCAAATGGTCGATCTTTGCTATAAGGTAATGATTGATCTTCATCTCCTAGTAGCATGAAGACGTCCCATACGCGGAGTTGAGCTGGAAATGGAATGGAATAGTTGAAAAGAGTGAGGTACCATCGAGTGCCATAGGCGGTGGGCTCAATGCCAAGCTCGATCTATCAGAGTCAGTAAGTGTATAAACGATGTAGGGTATGAAATGCTTACTAGCTTGGCCGAAACCTCACCATTGTCCAGCCACTTGGTTGAGAACTCATCTAAAGCTGCCATCAAACCCGGAAAACCTGGCTCATATAATTTCTCTAGACCACGCAAAGTCCACATGCGTACTAACATGACGAAACACTTTTCTTCATCGTAATAGCACAGAAGAGTAGCTGCCAATGATGCCATGCCCTGAACATACCCAGTAGCAGGAAAGTAAAGTGATAATGCGTGAAGGACTCGAAAGAGTAGTCGCTGGCCTCCTCTATATCTTCGTCTAAACATGATGTGACTGTTGATGGTTCGAGGGACATCAACATCAATCTGAACATCATCCGCCGAACTTTGATCCTGAAGGTTATGGAAAGCTTGAATTATATCTCCCTCTTCCGCGCTGTCTTTCCTCTTCTTCGCCGAAGTAGCCAGAAATGAATACCATGCCGCAGAACGCCAACGATCTGGAATCCCTTTCCATGTCCGCTCTATTAACTTGGAACTTTTGGTGTCGAATTCGAAATCCATTCCTTCTCCATCTTTTCCTTTTATTATTTTAGCCATTCTCCTCCATTTCTCTGTTCGTTCCGATTCTTTCATCTTCATTAATTCCACCCCTTTACCCCCTTCTGCTTCTTCAGCAATATCCGCCAACCCAGGAGGTAGAGTCAGCATGTCGCCAGCCTCATCCATCCATCTTCTATCTTTGTTTCCAGGTAATCGATTGGTCGCTGCTCTCAATTGAGAGCTTCGCGTACTCCGTATTGAAGCATTATCCCCCTGTATCCTCTTTAGTGATCTCGAAGAAGCTTTCCGACTGGGCACAGTTCTGAAACCTCTCTGTGATGTGGCAGTAGATGGTGATCGGCCAAAGGTTCGTTTTCTTCGCGGTGCCTCCGAGGCTAACTGTAGTACAGTCGAAACGCGTTTTGGTGGTTTGGGTTCTGGTGTGCCAGGTCTCGAGACAGTTCTCTGATTGTTAATGAATCCATATCTGTCGACATCTTTCCCATTCACATCTTCCCAATCTTCGATTCCCCCCGCTAGTTCAGCCGGCCTTCTGTTTGATATTGCGCTCGTGGGTCGTGATGGTACGCCTATGCCATTCGGAGTCAAGTAGCTGTTTGCCCTGAAATAATTAGTGGAGAGAGCATTTATCAGTAAGCAGTTCCAGACTCACGTAACAGGTCTTTCGGGAATGGATTCCCCTCCGGCAGTTACACGATTATCAATTGCAACGTCTCTTCCTTCGCGCCAGTCAAAGCCCGAACCCGACTCATACATAGATCTGACCTTTTGCGATTCCATTTCTAAATCGTCCGATAAAAGTTTGATCGAAGACGACGTTGTGGCTAACATAGAAAAGCTAGGTTGTCTAATAAATGTCTCTCGTCAGCACAATAAGCTGGTAGGTTATGGGGCCTTGATCCCACCCACCTTCGTGTCGCATGTGTACGCGCTTGACCATTTACTGCCTTTTTCCCACTCAACATCATACTACCTCTTTTCGAAAAGGACATTGATTGCATAAAATTATCCTCTAATAAACTTTCATTTGGTATGGGGGTGGTGATAGGCGAGAAATCCTCTTCTGAAATCTCCGTTGATTTACCAGTACCAGTACCAGTATCAGTACCGGTAGGGGTATTTGAATTACATGTACTATTCTTCGTCTTCTTCGTCGTCGTCTTAGTCTTGGTCTTGGTCTTGGTCTTGGTCTTGGTCTTCCATCGCTTCAGGGATCCACCTGCAGAAGATCTAAAATTACTTTCATCTTTCATAAAAGTTGGAGTTGAAGTTGGAGTTAGATTTGGAGTAGTTGGAGAATAATAATTGGGAGTAGATGCGGGTGATTGCACATCACTCAATAATAGAGTTTGTGGAGTGGAGCCAGTTGTTGTTGTTGTTGTTGTTGTTGTTGTTGTATTATTATTTGCCATGACCACTTTTGAATCAAAATTTATATTGATCCCCAAGACATTATTATCATTTGTATCTTTGGTATTATTATTGGTGGTAGTAGGCGCAAGACCAGAATCTCTCTTTGTATCATCCTTTAATATTAGACCTCCTCCTAAATCATGTGTAAGTAATCGTCGTGATGATGATGATGGTGATGGTGATGGTGATGATGATGTTGATGATGGTTGCTTTGCCAATAATGATGTTGTTCGAAATGCAGGATGAATATCTGTAAGTGGAGAAAGTGGAGGAAGTAGTAGTAGTGGTGGAGGTTCAACAATAACGGGAATTGAAGCAGGGAACATGTCTTCATATCTCATTGCAATTAGCTTTTCTTGCTTTTCTTGCTTTTCTTGCTTTTCTTGCTTTTCTTGTGTTACTTGAAGACCTTTATTAATTAATGCCATGATTCATTAAAGGCGAGTAAGAGAGGGGGAGAGAGAAAGAGAGAGTAAGAGTAAGAGAGAGAGAGAGAGAGAGAGAGATTTGAAGATTCCAAGATCTAATGATTCGAAATGTTTGTTGTACGAGTATTGTATTGGTACTCCTACTCCTACTCCGTAAAATTGAATGAAAAACTCTTAATACCAATACCAATACTGGTATATTGATATTAACATTGATATTGATTGAAGATTTGGTTAGTTAAGGAAGTTTTAATAGATTGACCTTTTTTCTCTTTAGTTTTTGAATCTTTTTGGTTATATAATATAAAAAATCAATGACTATAAATGCAAGTTAACAAATGTAGATACTATGTTATTATTATTATTTTTCTTATATATCAATTTGCAGATCTTAAGTCTTTTTTTCCTGTTTTGAATAATATTAATATAATTAAGTATATAATTTGTAATTAATTATTTATATTATAATAATACATTAAAATGAGTTTAGATTCTTATTATTATTAAAACAAAACATATTCAAGTATATATATATATATATATATATAAATATACTACGTATATTAATCTATATAAACATTATTTTCACTGTAATAATATAACATAACATAACATAACATAACATAATATAATCATCCAATCCAAGAAAAAGGAATCAAAGAGATCAATTTCGTACATCCCATCCCATCATATCGTATCCATCCATACACCCACCCACATACATCCAAAAGCCAACACATGACACAAATGCATATGTATTCGTTGTCCTTTCTGCAAGTACACTTAAATACAAATTACAAGTTAGTACAAGTTACAAGAACAACAAGTTAACCGGAGAAAATGTCACTGCTACAAGTATATAACATAAATTGGTATACCCTCGCACACCTCACACCTCAAGTAAAATACCTCCCAAGTATCACTTGCTACATTTCGACTCTCCTACTACACCTAACCTACATCTATACGACCGACCAAGCATAGAAACTAATGATCTAATACTTCATATGCAGAGTACCCCTTTAAATTCTACTTCTACTGCTACTTCTCGCATCCCCGATATCAATTCCACACAACAAAAAATCCCATCCATCATCGCTCAACGATACTCAGGTTTATCTCCTATGAATATATGTGGATATATGGATATGCCCATCCATCCATCCATCCATCCATCCATTTCAAAAAATCCCCCTTTCCCTTTCCTTCTTCTCCTCTCCTCTTCTAAGAAGAAAAGAAGAAGAAGAAAATTTAATCCCACCCTATGACTTAAACCCATGTCATATTATTCAATGCTGGCTGAAAGCCCCATGAATGAATGGTATGCGACCACGAATCCAGCCATCAGCCATCAGCCATCAATCCATCTTTAGGAACGCCAACAAAACGCCACGCCATGCTGCCTACCAATAAATGATTTCTTTTTATTTCCCACTCATTCCCGCACTTCCCATACCTCCCACAACGTCCCACAGCTTCCCACGCTTAACAATTGATGCATCAACCAACACTCCACCTTGCCTCCAACTCAAAGTTCCTCATTCTCCCAATCTCGCTCATGATATGTGGATTGCGCCCTCCCACCACTGAGGTCAAGTTTGGCAAGGAACTCGGGAGGAACAGTAGGGATATATTTTCTTTCACGTTCTCGATTCATACCACCAAATCCAGCCCCGTAACTTATCAACATGTCTGTACTAGAAGGTAGGGAGAAGGGAAGCATGAGAGCCGGATCAAGAAGAAGGTTCTCGGGTTCGTCGTCATCCTCCTCAAAGGACTCATCATCGAGAGATTGAGGTTTTCCACCTTTGCCATTCGAATCGGGGGTATCGGGTAATGGTTTGTTTCCATTCCTAGCCGGTGTCGATGGTGCACTCATGCGTAGACCTTGCGAACTTCTTTTTTGTCGCTCCTTTCGCAATCTATGCTCTTCTTGTAAGTTAATTAGATATTTCATGGCACTTTTTGGTAATCCCTTTTCTCCAACTTCTGCTCGATAATGTTTCACCGAGTGTATCAGTTGCTGGGGAGTAAGTCGTGTGAGCTGCTGTAGTGTTTCAACTAGAGCTTCCAAATCGTCTTGTCCCAAAGATGAGAAGCATTGTAGCCACTGTAAGAGTTGAACTAAAGGTGCAAGATGTCGTCGAGTTGCCTCAATAGTCATTTCCCCACTAGAAGTCATAGAACCATGCTCATAATGCTCAGGTTGGCGATTGTTCGTTCTCGCCCATTCCTCAAGGCTAGATACATTCATACGTATTTGCATTGCTTTAGTTCGTGCTAGGTACTTTCGATTAGACATGATACGATTGAAAAGCTCAGCTCCGAGCCAGTAAAGTAGCTGTGCCAAAATTTGGGAAATAATAACAGAATGTATATCATAAAGATCCAACACAAACAGAGTCGAAGATAATAAAGATGTGACGTTGCGGGGTGATGGCTTAGCTCTCGCTTTCGGGGAGGGTGGTCGAAATCGTTTTTCGATGGGTAACTCTTTGACGGTCGTTTTTCTCTTGAAGAGCTTCCATTCATTCTGAAATGTGACATCTTCAAACCCTGGAATGGTCTCATGTTCTAACATGGCAGAATCAAGAACTTTATCCATTCTCCTCTCAGCATCCCGAATAATCAAGATGAAAATTTCATTGATCAGTTCCGCAAGTTGAAGTTGGAACTCCGAAGTTGACTCAGATAATCCACCGTCCTTTTTCAAATAGTGTAATAACAATGTAGCATTCGAGATCCAGAAGGCCAAAATTGTCATGTCCCATTGATGCGTTTCAACCACATCGTTGATCTTGTCCATTGCGCTAATCAGGAGTTTGGCCAGGAGATCGTGACTTGCATGATAGTGAGCATATCTCGCGCTGAGAAATATCATGTTCGCCGGCACGGGTTTTTGGGATGGTGATCGTTGAGGGGACATCTTGGTGATAATGATATCGAGGATTCGACCAAGTTCACTTTCCTGGAAAACAAACATTTGGTCATGTAAACATCGACTCCAATCGAATTCTTGCCCCTCTTCTTCCAACTCCTCCGGTGTTTCCGGTTGATCATCAATACCCATATTACCCAAGTCAACCTCTAGATCTCGAGCACTTTCCATCATCATTCGCCGCCTCATCTCATTTTCGGCCATTTCCTCCTCAAATCGATCCTGAGAAAATCCCGGATTGTAAAAGTCGTCCGTTACTCCAGCATTTCCGATATGGTATCCTCCATCCTGAAGGTAATCGGCAATTTCGCTATCTGGAGCGATAAAGTCGAATGCTGTCCTTCCCGTTGATGATTTAACGTCCCTAGATGCACCCCTATCCAGAAGTGCCTTCGCTATACCCTTGTGTCTATTCGTCATTGCCCACATCAAGGCGCTCCATTGATTTCGATCTTGTTTGTCGGCATCGGCACCAGCATCTAGTAGTGCTGTTACTACAGCTTCATGACCCTGCGCAATCGTTAGATGCTTTATAACATGCAATGGCTTGAGCTAGTACTCACAAAACAACTTGCATATATTATCGGCGCGGTGCCTTCTTCATCCGGCGCATCCAAATCTACAAGGTCTTTTGCTGGACCTTGGAGGATCCTCTCTATGCGATCAACATCCCCATTACTAGCAGCCATATTCAGAGCCTTTTGTAAAATATCTTTCTTCTCCGCAAGTGAAAGTTTCTCGTCGGTAGCAACAGCATCTTCATCCTCACTAGCTGAGCCATCTCTATGTGCTGCTTGAGCAGCTAGCATCTCCATAAGTCTGTTATCGCTTTCCCCTATCTTTTGTTTTGTTATATCTTCCTCGAATTCGTCAGTTCCCAGCGAAAGGGTCTTGAATTCAAGTGGTTTAGCCAGGACAGGAGTCGTCAGGAATTGCGATTGTCCTAGAAGTGTTAAGTAATGGATTTTGTTCCTCTTCATCGATTTGTCATACCTTGCCATGCATCATACATCTCAGTCTCGGGTGCATACTCTGCAGACACATGTCTTCGATCGTCAAGTGACTTGGGTAAATCATCAGGTAGTGGCCGTGGTTTTATCATATCCTCCCCAAAACCACCAATGTCTGCATTATTATCCCCGATGTCCATCACAACAGAAGGAAGGCTGCATATAACCAACAAACATCTGTTGAAAACTTATCGATCGCTGCAGATGGTAATGTTCAAAGGAGTGTATCAAATTTTGGAGAATTGTGTTGGTCCCGCAAGGAAGCTGCTGTGTTAACTTGGGGACTTTCTTACACTGATGACGCCAGGCCTTGTTGCTTGAAGGGTACTGTAGTCTTGGATGATGGTCCGAGCGTTGACAAGGTTTCATGGTGCATGGTGGGCTGGGCAGCCCTCAGCCCTCAGCCTTACTTTGTTTCCTTTGAAAGAGATATGAAATTCAAAATTTATTATATATGAAATCTTTTTATAATCTAATGCATTTTGATTTCAAATAACCGCCATTATGTTAGAAAAGGAAAGAAGATTATGTTGAAAGCTCTTTAGAAATATAAGAACTTATTTCCTACCCAAAGCCTTTTTCATTCACATTGAATAGAGAGAGGGAGGTAAGACTTCTATATAGATAGCATGGTAGTGTCTAAACACTTCTCTTTCCTAATACTCTGATTCGCTTCACTCCTCCATCAGGAATCATGATTAACTTAACATGAGTAAATGTTTTATCTTTCACCAAGGACTCAAATTCATGCTCCTTGTCAGCACTGGTCTTACTAGGCTCAACGACCGCAATCCATCCTTCGGCTGAGACACCAGGCTCTCCTTCACCATTCCAGCTTATGGCCTCAACCTTCACTTTTTGTGGGAAGTTACCCCTGAAGAATGCTGTATCAACAATCAGATTTTCAATGGTGCCTGGTGCTCCTAATCGAATAATGGCCCAATCCACATGATCTTTCCCTCTAGATCTCGATGTCTCCCATCCATCTCCCATATCCTTCCCACGACCAGGTAAGATGAGATTTGCAATCACTCCAAAGTGCTGATCACTACAAGAGATTGCAACTCCTCCATTTTGAGCGGCAGCCAAATCGAAGATGGCATTTTGGTCATCTGGGAAAACAGGTATAGCGTGACCAAAGAGCCTGAATCGGGCGATTCCACCGTCTGGATACATGTTAAGCCTCACGTGAGTGTAGGCTTTTTTAGTTGGAACTGCAAGCTTCCAGCCAAATCGTTGCGAAGGACCGCACTCTTGTAGGCCAAGAATGGTCTCCCATTTTCCTCGGTCACCTTTCCATCCAATGACCTCCTCATCGTTGTCACTAAATACACCTTCAACAGAGATGGCAGGTGCATTATTTCCGGAGAAGAAAGCTGTGTCTACTTCAATTCCCTCGACTGTTCCGGAAGCAACCCCAAGACGAATTACAACATAATCAAAAGGTGCAGTGTTATGTCGGCGAGTCTCCCATCCATCATACCAAGCACCTGTATATACCATCTTTCCTGGTTGTCTGATGGGTGGGGTAGGAGTAAGAAGGTTGTTTGCTTCCGCAAACCATTCATCTGAGAAAGAAAGTACTTTTCCACCAAGAGTTCCGGATATCAGATCTAGGGTGAGTGATTAGCCAAGTCACTAACATAAAGTATGCCTACATCAAAGTTTCCAAGGAAACTTTGAACCATAGTGAGAATATTGCACCTGACAGCATAAGTTCACCCCACTTGAAGTGTTCTGTACTTGCTCGTACATATTGTATTGTCCACCGAAAGAGCCGAGACAAGTATTTCTCTTATGCTTCTAATAACAGGTAGACTATCATCTGGGAAACCTCGGGTGGTTATCTTGTTTCAAGACACACGCGGCACCAACATAAAATAAAGTATCACCTTACCAATACAGGATGAGCGGAATGTAGCATCAATCTCTTCCGATGGCACAGATATTGCGGCAACATCTTCGGTCTTGTATTCGGTTTCGAATGTCATATTGAATTGATAGAAGAGGAAGTTTAAAGTAGAAGAATATCAGAAAGCAACTTTAACTTTTGGGTGGAGAGAAGAGAAGAGAAGAGAAGAGAAGAGAAGAAGAAATGTCAAGAAGAGAGATCCTATTATTATTACTATTATTGCAATTTACAATTTTTCATCGAGTAATAAATAATGGCTACTTTCATATTGGTGTCCTCCGATAAGTACCCCGATAATAAGTGTGATTTACCCTTGCCCCGCTACATTTATCCATAAATACTTCGTACCTACAACTAGGTAGGTACTCTCACTCTTATACAACTCTTATACTATACAACTCTCAACTCTACAACTTCTCCCAAGTTTGAATAATGGGTGATGACAATATCCATACACATGGTACAGTACGAAAATAATGAAAGGAAGGTTCGCGCCTTTTGGATATATATATATATATATATATATATGAATGCGTACGAAGTACATATCAATTTCACTAGGTATCTCATGGTTCCCGAGGTCATTAAGGATATCTATCCCCCGCAATCCCCGATTCCAGATTCATTGACGAGGACCTCGGGAGTCTATTCAGAGGGAGGAGTCTATCCATGTACTCGTACTCGTATATTATTCCAATCTACGAAGTATCTTATGCCATACTAGGCTATTTATTTATCATAGTAGGTAGAACAAACGGGCTTCTTACATTAACCATTAACCTTATCATTAATAATACCCATCAATTACTACCTACCTACCTACCTACCTACCTACCTACCTACATACTCAAGTACAAATATCAAATCATTTGAGAAAAAACTATCGTAATCACATTTTGACCATGTCATCCGCAACAGGAATACCAGAAAACCCTAGAGTAGTAGCTACAGAAGAGCTTCAAGATCCTCATCAGGCTGGCTATGGAGAAGATGAGCCTTTACTCGGAAGAGCTGGCGATGCATCACAACAAGAAGGACGTCCACTCTTCTGGAACCTTGCACTTGGTATTCTAATCCCTCTCGATGTCTATCTAAATCGAAATCTAGCAAGAACTAATTCGAATATTCAAACAGGTACCGCAATAATAACCCAAGTCGGACTTATTCTACTCGTAGCCCACGTCTGGGCCAGCATACTTCTCTCACCAATAATTCTCTTCTCAGCTCATCCTCTACTCAATTCTGCCGCACTCTTGGTTCTTACTCAAGGTATCCTTATTCTACAACCTACACATACCGCTACGCAGAAACGTCAAGGTACTATCGCACATGCGGGAGCAAATGCTCTAGCTGGTAGTCTTCTCGTCGCCGGTCTTGTCGTCATCGAAATCAACAAGTTCGCACACAATGGAACCCATTTCGTATCAGCTCACGCTATTCGTACGTATTTCTTCTTCCTCTCTAGATATTATACATAAGACTAACCCTCTCAGTTGGCCTCATCACTTACATACTCCTCCTTATCCAATCCCTAGTCGGCTTCACACAATACTATACCCCTTCCCTTTACGGCGATATTTCAACCGCAAAATCAATCTACAAATATCATCGATTGAGCGGCTACCTCGTTCTCCTCCTGATCCTTGCCACGATTTCCTCGGCGACATGGACAGATTTCAATGTCAATGCCTTGCATATAAAGAGTTGGGCTGTTATTGTTTGTTCGGTGATTATGTTGATTGGGATTGTTCCACGAATCAAGAAACAGAAGTTGGGCTTGGGATCATACTAGGGGAATTGCAATTGATTTGATGAATGAACCTGGACAGGGCTATTTGGAAGTAAGCACGGCTGTGGATATCTCCAAATTCCAAGATGGTTTTGCAGCTCAGAACGATCTCAAAGGATAAGGTACTTTCGATTTTTCGGGGACTTTCAGGTTCCTGGCGCTTGTATGTGGTTCCATTCTGAGGGAGCCTCCAATGTGTGGTATGATTATACTTTGAATATACGAGTAGATGAGCAATGAATGATTCTGAGGGGGTATTGGCGTTAGGTTAGGGGGGGATTTGTAATGAGAAGAATGTTTGTCGAGGAGAATCTAGATTCAGGCCCAGGAAGGGGAACTTAATATTCAAATGCGCAAGGAATTTCCATCAGTATTCAACTGACTTGATGATTTCTCTCCGGATTGAATCTTAAGCTTGATCTTTTACATGAGATATCCTCTAAAACAATTTCTTCTCTTTTGTTCATCTGTTCTTTTCCTTTTCATTTCATCTTTCTTATTTCACTCCTTTTCCTCCTCTTCCTCTTCCCCTATCTCTTTTTTTTTTCTCTTTCTCTTTTACAGAAATTTATAGTAGCTTTCATAGCTTTCATAGCTTTCATAGCTTTCATAGCTTTCATAGCTTTCATAGCTTTCATAGTGTTCATAGCTTTCATAGTGCGCTAGAAAAGAGTCCTTGATCTATCTGGAATCTGGAATCTGGAATCTGGAATCTGAAGCTCTAAAGTTGGAGACTCGGGTTAGGCTAGGATGGTGCTAGGCTAGGATGGTGCTAGGCTAGGCTAGTTGCAGTGTCGGTTTGCGTTTGCGTTTGCGTTTGCGTTTGTTGGTTTGGTGTGGTGGGGATATGTATGTATTGAGGGAAAGGAAAGGG